>BMAU01021319.1:1012500-1142168 GCA_019973935.1 Trichonephila clavipes
TGCTCAAATTATTCCCCCAGATGAATTTTCAAATAAATATTTTGACTATGAAACATGAAGATGCAATTGCCAATTACTGACAAACTTTTTTTCAGAATTAAACGTCTTTAATTACTCATATTTCCCAAGCAGTGGATTAAAATGCTAGTTTGAATTGTTTGAGCCGTAATTAGACTCTGTATCGTATATTTAACCGTATTTCCCATCGCGTGCAAATACAAAAAATTGTGAATTATATAAAAACATCCGAAAAGAAATTTTAAAAGCATTTTTATCAAGAAATAAGGAATGAATTTCTTTTTCCAAGATGAATAATGAAATAGTATACTTTTTTGTAGACTTAAAAAAAGTTTTCTACATGCAAACAGAGATCGAAACACAAAATAGAATCGTATTCACTCCTTGTGGTTTTTACAGAGTACTTAAATAAACAAAACACAATATTGCTTCTGTTTTGCTTCCAATGTTAAAATGAATTGCTATGTAGAAAATGAATAATTTAAAATTAATTTATTTTTCTCTTCTTTTTTATAGGGTTTTTAAGATTTTAAATAGTGTTATGAAATGATGAGAATATCGTTTCTTCCCCCGCCCCCCTTAAACACACAAGTTAATACCCTCATTAGTCACCAGATGTCACTACTGCTTGCATCATTGACAATCAAAGGAGAATTCTAGAATTGCGGTTCTTGACCTATTGATCTAAACCACAAGTGATTTGCGCAATGTAGCAGTATTGCTCAGGTTCAAATGGCATAAGCTTATTTGATTATAAAGGTACAAAATTAAACAATTCTTTGAAAATTTCACGTATTTTTGTTCATTTGTTTTTAAATTAGACAAAAATATGCATCAAAATTTTATTTTTAGACTAGCATATATTCATTATATATAGTTTATTTTTAAATTTATATAAAAATATTCAATTTCATACATAATTAACTCGTAGATTTACTAAGAGGATGTAGATAAATATTTCTAACAATTGCACCTAATTTAACAATAAGTTTTTAAGTGTAAAATCTGACTAAATAACGTTTTAAAGCTTTCGTGGAGAACTCTGAATTTTTCTAGCTAATTATATATATATATATATATATATATATATATATATATATATAAAGAATGCATATTTTTTAGATTCTGCGCTTATAATATCCAGAAAATAGACAATCTTCAAGATGGGATTATAAGCGTTTTCCATAATATGAAAGGTTTCTACAGTTTAGAAACGAGGAGTATATTTTTATAAAACTTTGAGATATTCAAAACATGCATTTTTCAAAAAAAGATGAAGTATAATATCAAAAGTAAATATTTATCAAATATTTGACAAATAAGTGCACCAAACAAAGAGAGAAATGGTATTTTCCCCTTAAAAATTAACTTTTTTAATTCGCAGTTCCGTAAAATCCGGTGTAGAGCGCTCGCTCTGGAGTTATAACACACACCCATACTTTCAAGCTGCATTTTTTTAATTTTTAGGTATAATCTCCATATAACGCGCACCTTTTTTTTACGAAATAACGAGAAGTGTGCTGGAATGTTTTCAAGCCATTTGTTCGAGTTATTATCCCAGGATTTTGAAAAAATAGCATACTTTTAGAATCGGAATCCTTTAATTTTATTAGGTATGTCATTTCTTTCAAATAAGCAATATTCTAATCTATATAGAAGTAATTTTTCTTATGCATCTCTTTTTGTTCGTTTTGAAATGATCGTTTTTCAAACCCGGCGTATAACGCGCCCCCATAAATTTCGATCTTATTTTTTGAGTTAAAAGTGCGTGCGCTATACGCCGGGCTTTACGGTACTTAGCAGAATAAAAGAATTTGTTAACATAGAATAATAAAGCCAGTCAAAAGCACGAGGTATTAAAGAAATATTTTTAAAATACACTTTTTAAAAAAAATTTTATTATTAAAAAAAAAAAAAATGTAATTTCGGTGAGTATAAAGAGTACAATACATTTAAAATGTTTAATTTTTAATACTATACTTTATGAGAAAAACGTTTAATTATAGAAATGAAACATGGTTAATCTTGAAAGGCTTTTCATTAAAAATGTTTTGAACGAGAATCGTATATATGCAGAAAAACACTAAAAGTGTGCCCAGTTAAGCCTTTTTTAAATCCTTAATTATAGGAATAGATTCATTTTGTTCATTTTCAGTTGTACGTCCTTGCAGTCTTTGATATTCATCCTACAAATAAAAGAATTCAATTTAGTTCTGATTGTTATACCAAAGGAAAAATTTTTACAGAAAAAAACATTCCGATTATTAATTAGTGACAAATTTGTTGATATTGCTCAAACACCCACCGCAGTATAAGACAAGCCTTGTTATCTTTAGAGAAAGATGTCCTCAGGATATGACTGAAAATCAATGAGAATAGACCAAATACATGCCTTGCACTAAATCACGTTTGAAAACACTTTTCACTTACACTTTAAAATTGAAGAGTATGATTTTGAAGTTCACAGTTTCACTTATTTAGGTTCAGAAATTAACAATAGAAACGATTGTAATACTGAAATTCAAAAGAGAATTACTATGGCTGATAGATGTCTTAATGGAATACGAAATTTTATGAAATTGAATTTAATCAAAAGAAAAACAAAGGTTGTATTGTATAAAAGTCTTAAAAATCACCATTAACTTATGCATGTGAAACTTGGTCCATGTCTCGAACAGATGAGAACATGATAAATATCTACGAAAGGAAGGTCTTAAGATTTATTTTTGGAGGAATTCAGAAAAATGGAACGAGGCAAAGAAGATAAAATTTCGAGCTCTATCACTAACTTCTTCAAAGTACACCGAATTAAATGGGCAGGTTACGTTGTCAAAATGGACGAAAACCGCACCACTAAAAAATGTCTTCAATGCGCAACAAATTGTCGCAAGGGGAAAAGGCAGGCCAAATCTTAAAAGGATTGATGGCCTAGAAAAAAATTTTAGTTTTGAGAACTAAGAATCGGAGAACACTAGCTGGAAGAAGGCTGGCCTGAAAAAGGCTTCTTGAGAAGGCCAAGGCCTACACTGGGCTGTCGAGCCACTGAGGAAGGAAGGACAAGTTTGTAAGTCAAAAGAAATAAAGTCTTTTTAATAAAGAAATGTCCAACTTTTTTTTGTGAAATTGTTTTTAGTGACTATAATGGGATTTTTTCTTTTTGCACGTGTCATAACCCTCTTTAACAGAGGAAAATGTATCTTCTGATTTAAAAGCGTCAATTTTTTTAAAAGAGAAATTAAATGCTTACTTTTTAAGAAATTTCTCAAAGTCAAAAGAAACTGTACTTTAAATTCTTACTGTACAAATGGCTAAAATGGTATTTCTCTCACAAAATATGTAGTTGCCGATGAATATGGAATAAAACCTGTTTTACTATTTTATATTCTACTTGAAAACAAATAATTCGTTAAGATTATAAACTATGCAATAATGAATTTGAGAAGTAAAGTTTAAAAAATTGCTGTAACTCAAAATTTTACAAATTTAAAATACCAATAAGAGTATCGGAATGCTTTAATTATTACCTGAAATAACAGAAATACATGGATAAAATTTATTCCACAGATTAATTGATCCTTACGTCCATAACGTTGAAAACTGGTTAATTTTGATTTATTTGGTTTCAAAAAATAGATTGAAATAATCCGCAATGAAGAGAAGATTTAGATCAGAAGTCGGCAACCTGTGGCTCGCGGTACAATTCTCAGAGGCACTCTACACGACAAATTTATTAAATTTTGTGAGGATGAAAGTCGATAAATTTGTAATGGAGCTTATTTGATAAACATCTTCATAATTACGAACCTTTACGAAAATATGACAAAATCTGAAAGTGAGAGAAAAGAAATTTACAGCTATTTTGTAAATTATTGAATGTCATTGTCGGAGAGATTTCATTGTTTGAAAGGAGAAACTTGGATGCACTCTGCTTTCCGCTTTTGGTTCTACATATCAAAGTAAAAAATCTGCATTCATATAAAGATTATTTCGAATTTGTCAAGAAAAATTGTTTAACAACTGAATTCTCAGAGTCGTGTCACACATTAAGTCACAAATTATATTCTTGATTTTGCGATATGAAAGTAGAGCGGTGCAAGCACTAAGTTTGCATTAAAATTTTTATTTATCTTTTTATTTAGCTATAATGAAGGGAAATTCTTCTGTTTTTATGTTATTTATTTCTTATTTTAACAAAATATGTTTAAAAATATTTAATATATGTACAATTTCAATTTTTTTAAATTTTTGTTGACGAAATAGATTTTATGCTGTTTATTTTTATGTTAAGAAATATCTTTAAATAGTGCAGAATTAATATACCGTAAATCTAAATTATTGACCTCTATTCTCTAATTCTACATGCATTATCGAGGGAATCAAACTCTTTCAAAAATGTTCTGTTGTGTGCAGTGGCGCACACAGGAATTTTTCAAGGGGGTCCGGAGTCGAAAGTTCACCCTTCTTGTATCATGCTCCTTTTGATTTTGTCGATTTTCGGGAACAAAACACAGTAAAAAACGAATTATTGAATAAATAATTAGCATTAATTAATAAAATTAATCATTAATAACAAATACTTAATTAAATTTTACGTACTATGTACTTAGAATTATAATCAATCGGAAAAAATCAAGGGCTTTGGGGGTCTGGACCCCCAGGACTCTCCCCCCCCCTTGTGTGTGCCACTGGTTGTGTGGCATGCTGAATCATATTGGTATATTGGTTTGGCACGCCACAGCTAAAAAGTTACCGACCCCTGCTTTAGAGGCTTGAAGTGTAATTGAGTTATTTTATTTGAAAGATTACAGTTCCCAGAAAATCGACGATGAAATTATGCCTGTTTACGAAAAAAAAATATAATGAAACTGTTGTGAGGTAGAAGAGGAATTTTCAAACTGTCCCTTAACAAAAGGTCACACATGTCCCTTACGGATAATGCAAGTATAAGACCATCATTCACGAAGGATGTTGCCTCGGTAAAAAAAAAAAAAAAATGAAGGATTTTGTCCTATTAACTATATTACACTCTATAACAAACAAACAAAAAAAACGTCGCACCAAGAAGGAGTTACCCGATTGTAATTAAATTTCGTACGCTAAGACATTTGTACCGAACATGCAAATGATTAAAATTTGGTGTCCAATGAATGAATAGCGGGAGCTACAGCGCATCGAAACTGCGATTCTCGGATCTGCGATTATAAGAAGCGATTCTCAATCTGATGGACAAAATTTCTGTTGCATTGCGATTTAGGATACCCTGTTGCATTGCGATTTAGGATACCCGTGGTTCAGTGTTGAACAAATAATCCTTGTGACGCCCACAACAACAAGAGAATATTTGTCGCGAGAGGGCGCTGTTGTGTGTAGAACAGTGTATGTGTAAACAGAGTAAGAACAAGAGAGTATGGAGAACACTCTAATAAAATTCCTTTTATTTAGTCCTCGCCATTTTAATGGGTGGTGTAATCTCTTAGAAATTTTAAAATAATGAACAGAGAATCGGCAAATAAACATGGTCCGTCGAGCCGGAGATGGCCGGGACTGAAGATACGGAGTTGTAGTGTACGCAACGATCACAAATGAAAAGAAATGAAGCGTCCTTTTAGTGGAGAAAAACTTGATATTGTCACTTGGTGAGAGGTCAGTCTTCAATGTTCTTATTTTGTGTTTTGAGAATAACTATTTTGTGATTTATAAGTGGTGAAAAATAACTTTAATTTGTGATTGAGATAGTTATTTTGTGATTTATAGGTGTTTCATTTGTGGTTGAGTTAACTTTATTTTGTGTTTTGAGAATTATTTTGTGGTTTATAAGTAGTTAAAATAACTTTAATTTGTGATTGAGATAGTTATTTTGTGATTTATAAGTGTTTAATTTGAGGTTGAGTTAACTTTAATTTGTGTTTTGAGATAATTAGTGTGATTTATATGTGTCTCATGTGTGGTTAAGATAACTTTAATTTGAAGTTGAGTTAACTTTGATTTGTGGTTTAGATAATTAAATTGTGATTTATTTCTTTTCATTGGTGATTGAGATAACTTTACTTTGTGAAAATGAGTATAGGTAAATTTAAAAAAGAGGAATTGAGGTCTATTGCGGAAGAATTAAAATTAGTTGTCCCAGACACACAATGCTAAAGTTCTAGATTTAAAAGAATTAATTCTGAGTGAGAGTGAGATTCGAGAGTGAGATTTATAAAACTGATAAGGAAACGTATCAGGTTATTGTTGATTGTGTGTTGGAGGAGATTAATGATAGGAGAAATGAAAACGAAAATAGACTAGAAATTGAAAAAATTAAACTGTCAGTTAGAGAAGGAGTTAGAAATAGCAAAATTACATAATCAATCGGGCAAAAATGTACCTTTTCAAAATGAAAATGAATTACAACCGAGTGTAATATTGAAAAAAAGCTTGATTAAAAATATTAAAACATTAACAATCTCGGTACCCCTAAGAGTAGAGTCGTTTTATTTATTTTTTCAATCAATAGAAAAGGCATTCAAAGCTAAAAATGTTCCTGGGAAATTAAATCCCGAAATTCTTTTGAATATTCTAGGAGAAAAAGTAAATAATTTAATGATTTATCTTAGAGAAGATGTAAGTGACTATAATAAATTGAAGGCAATTGTGTTAAAAGAATTTCAACCGACCCCCTATGAATGTTCAAATCAATTTAAAAAGGCTCGAAAATTACCTAGCGAGAATTATGTTAAATTCGCGTCTAGATTAAGTGCGAATTTTAATTACTATTGCCAATTACGGGAGGTCAATGATTTCAAGTCAGTTTGTGAGTTAATAATATCAGATAAGATAATAGAGACATTAGACCGAGAATTAAATGCGCATATTAGCATTAAGCAGGGCGAAATGTGGTTTAAGCCGCAAGAGCTAGCTCGCGAGTGTGATATTTTTATATCATCCAAGGGAAAATTAGAGAACAGAATTTATTTCCTATGTTTAAACGTAATGAGGTCTATAATCATCATGGTGCAAAAATATTTCAAGCGTAAATATGTCTTTCGTTAAAAATGTGAAATGCTTTTGTTGCAAATAGAAAGAATTCCACCCACTGAATTCATGCCCAAAATTTAAATCTATCAGCGTCAGTGAAAGAGTGGATTTCGTAAAAGCTAATCATTTGTGTTTCAAGTGTTTTTCCCCTAACTGTAATGTCAAAAGCTGCTGTGCGAAAAATTGTTTTTGTGGGAAACCTCATAATCGCTTGGTTCACTTTCCGAAATCGGACAAGGAATTTGTCCACAACCAAACAGTTGGGTCCGTTCTCAACTCGCATGCAGATGTGTTCGAGGGACCGGAAGGATCAGATTGCGTCGTTTTCTCCCAAGATGGAAAAGAAGAAAACAAGTCGTTCGTAGCAACGAGCTTTTTAAAGAATAAAACGCGAACCGTTTTATTGAGTAGCGTTCAGTGCTACCAAAGGGATAGATTTGGCATCTTACATGAGGTAAGAGCGCTTTTGGACGTAGGGAGTTAATCAAATTTTATTACGAAGGATTGTTCAGATAGATTACAATTAAAAAAATGAGAAAATTAATTTGTTGGTATCATGTTTAAATGAATCAACAATGAGAATAAATGAGGGTATTACGACCTCCATATGTAATGATGATTTAAGTTTCAAAAAAGAGCTAAATTTATTAGTTGTAAAAAAAGGTAACTGATTTGACTCTGTCTCAAATAATAAATGTTTCATTAAATAAACCAAGTGAAATTAAACTAGCCGATTTTAAATTTAATATTCCTGGTAAAATTGCTGTGTTGCTCGGCACGGAAATATTTTACGAACTACTGAGACCAGGCCAAATTTATTGCGGAGATTCTCGACTACTTTTACAAAATACTGTTTTTGGATATATAGTTAGCGGAAATGTAGGAGATGAGGTGAGGGATAATAAGATTCACTGTGGATTAATTAGAGATAGTGATTTAAATACAACATTAAAGTCTCTTAGGGCGTTAAAATCGATTGGTGTCAAAAACGAGAATTGCAATAGTGAGGAGGACGTTAACTTAGGAGTGTTTAAGCAGAGAGTACATTTTAAAAGTGATAGATATGAGGTAGAACTTCCGTGGAAAAGAGATAGTGATGAGTTGAGTGATAATTTTAAGTTAGAGAAAAGACGACTCTGAAGTTCTATGAGAAAAATGCAAAGTGATAAGGTGTTGTATTCTGAGTATTGTAAGGTTTTCAGGAATTATTTAGATGAGGGAATAATTGAGAAGGTAACAAATCTTTTTATTTCAACGAATGACCCAGTGCTTTATTTTTCTCACCAAGCGATAATAAAAAAACGAATCTCTCACTACGAAACAGCAAATAGTGTTTGACGCTAGTGCATGTGAAAGAAGGGTGTTGAAAGAAGAAATGGGATCGGAAAAGTCAGATGAAGACATATAGTTACCTCAAACAACCGAGAGAGTTATTCCTCTTGACAGTGAACGAGCCAAAATGCTTAGTCTGGGTCCAGATGCTGTAGCACAACCTGTCGCTGTTCCGAAAGAAAAGGGTTTACCTAGAGTACTGCTAATTTCTGAGGATGAGATGTGGTAAAGAAAGAGGAAATATCAGTCGATGTGATAAAGGAGACAGCTAAAGAAAATATTAATCCAGTGGTACTTAGTAGGGAGCCATTGAATTTAAATAATGATATTGAAGAAATAAAACAGAAAGTGTGGTTTAAGCCGAATTTAAAAGCCTCAAGCAACGTTATATTTGTGCAACATCATTGGCGTAAATATTCGCATGTTCAGCGAGGAGTAGGAAAACCTACTCGGAAACTGCCTTTTATCCAACGATTTGGTGCAATGATAAGGCGATCAACAATGCGAAAAAAGGTTAGAATGAGTGACATAGACTCTCCAAAACTTCAAAATAGTGTTTTTAAACGGCTGGCTAAACCGAAAATGACTATTCATGGTAATTTGTGGTAAGAGGGAAAGCCGTGACCCCCACGTTGTGGGACGGAAGAGATGGAGAGAAAATTTGCAAGTGGGAGACCCCCTTTCCCCTTCGGTGGACGCCGGCTGGTGAAACGTTAAGAGGTAATATTGGATATGTTCTCAAAAATGGCCGGGGCTCTTTAAGAGTACATGGAGAACTAAAGGAGAGAAACAGCGCTGAATGTCCCCTCTTCTACACCAGTTAAAACAGGAATGGAAATGGACATTTGACGTCCCCCCTCTCAAGAGAACCCTCTTGAGGAACCCAGGAGATAAAGTGATTAATCCTTGTGGATTGGATCTGGACAATACATAGAATGTATCCTTATTATGTATTTTTATTAACGTTGTATATATGCATAAATGTTAATAATAATATAATCATTTAAAAGTGGAGTTGGTCCGAACAATACTAGTCAGTATGGAGGGAACAATATGGACAGTACTGGTCTAGATATTTTATCTAAATTAGTTAGGCTTGGTCAGAGGAAACAAGTATGTCTCCAGTGGATTCCATTACATGTGGGTATGCCTGGGAATGAAGCTGCTGATGAGCTGGCTGGTAGGGGATGTGATCTCCCTAACCCCAGTTCCACTGTCTTAATCCATACGGAAATTCCTTCCTTCCAAAGAAATAAAATGAATTTGACTTGGCGAAACCCTCCTGCTCACCACTCGTATGCAGCTAAGAGTCATGGCCTATCTATACAGTGCAGGAGTTCCAGGGCTCATCAGACGGCCTTGGCGCGCTTTAGAAGCGGTCACCCGCGTAGTATGACTTTTGTGCAGGGAGTAAAGTCTTTCTCTTTACCTGTCCCTGCTCTCTCCTTGCTTCTCCTCTCTGCTCATCTTCTGGACTGCTGGGGCATTTCCCTGCGACAGTTGTATGAAGAGCAAGCCCTGGTGTGTGACACTATTACGCGGAAAGGTCAAATGGACTTGGTGTAGGCTTTCCTGCTCCAAGGGGATTGGAAACAACAACAACAAAAGTGGAGTTTTCATAATTTGCTAAGAAACTGTATATTATGGAATTTATATACGTATTTAGTGTTTACATGTGTACTCTTAGAATTAATTCAGTAATGCTATTTGTGAAGTTTGATATTTTATAGTGAAATAATTTTGGTTTCTTCACTTGTGTACTACATTAATGTAAAGAGTGAGGAAAAGTTAAATATCTTTCTAAATTGCTACTTAATTAGATTTGCAGAATTTTCCTATGTGCATTTATTTGTATGTAAACAATATTTTCCTTATTATTCAGCATTTTTAAGATAACTCTTAGTGATGCCTTTTATGTGAATGTGCTGATTTTGTATTTACTGAGGTGTTTTTTTAGTATAGTGTTTTTAAGGAGAAACTAGTTACTTGTTCACAAATTATGGGTCAATTGCCAGCCGAGAGAATTTCTCAGAGTGTGGAAAAGTGGAAATAGATTTTTTGTGGACATTTTTGGATTAAATATCCTAATCAAAGAAAGGGAGTTTTAAATAAAGTCTATGTGTGCATTTTCGTGTGCATGGTGACAAGGGTGTGTCACCTAGTAATAGTTATAGTTATCTAGTAAAGTTTTCATTGCAGCTTTAAAGTGATTTTTAAGTAGACGAGGAAAATCAAAGCACGTATTTTCAGACAGCGCAACCAATGCTGTTGGCCCATAATTAGAGTTAAAAGTCGTATAGAAATTATTGGTAATTACGAGAGTAATTTGTGTAATTTGTGTGAAGAACGTGTTGAGTGGAGTTTTATTCCCCCAAGAGCTCCAAATCACGGAGGCCTGTGGGAGGCTGGAGTGAAAGCCGTCAAATATCCCCTCAAACGTGTAATGGGTAATTTAAGATTTACATACAAAGAATTTCTAACCACTCTTAACCAAATTGAGGGAGTTCTCAACTCACGTCTCCTCTACCCTTTGTCGTGTGACCCTGACGATTTTGACGCTTTGACTCCTGGTCATTTACTAGTTGGTCGTCCCATCACAGCCATTGCAGAGCCAAGTTTAACTGAAGTGTCTGATAACAGGTTAAAAGTGTAGCAAAAACAAACAAAAATTGTACAACAGATTTGGAAACGTTGGTCAAATAATTATTTGAGTACACTTCAGAATCGAAATAAATGGTATTTTGAAAAGAATGTAAAAATACATGATATGGTAATTCTGAAAGATAATTTAACTGTGTAATTGGTCTCTTGGTAGAATTCTTGAAGCGTATCATGGTAAAGATAATAAAATTCGAGTAGTGTTATATAGTAAAAACTAAAAATGGAATTTTTAAACGTCCAATAACTAAACTTTGTATTTTACCTTTTTCAAGTGAATAATGTATGTGAAAATTTCAAATTTGTGTATTTTTTTCAATTCAATTTTGTGTGTTTGAGTACTTTACCTTTTGTGTATTGAACAATATTACTTTTATTGAGTATTAGTGATTCTGTGTTGTGTATTAGTGTTTTCTGTATTGTGTATTATTGGCTTTGTATTGTGTGTATCATTGGTTATGTGTATTATTGTGTTATTTGAAAATTGTTGAATGTGTCATTCAACCCGGGGGTGGGTGGGTGGGTGGATGTTCACAGTGTTGAACAAATAATCCTTGTGATGCCCACAACAAGCGAATATTTGTCACGAGAGGACCCTAGTGTGTGTAGAACAGTGTATGTGTAGAGTAAGAACAAGAGCGTATGGAGAACGCTCTAATAAAATTCCTTTCATTTAGTCCTCGCCATTTTAATGTGTGGTGTAATCTTTTAGAAATTTTAAAATGAACAGAGAATCGGCAAATAAACACCTGTCAACGACTGAAAAAAATGTTCGCCGCAGGATTCGAGCTCATTACGAGCAACTGTCCGAGTTTGAAAGAGGTCGTATCATTGGATTGAAATAGACAGATTGGGAAAATCGGAAAATCGCTCGTCATTTGGGTCGAAGCGATGCGGCCTTTAGAAGATTCTGGCAAGAATAGGTGGGCAATGGCAGATTGCAGAATCATGATAGTAGCGGTTGACCTAGGGACACAGCAGATCGGGAGGACAGATTGATTGTCCGATTAGCTGTCATAGTGCCTGATCCATCGTTATCAACTATCAGACGTGTGACCCGCACACGTGTGTCCACCATGACCATTCACAGACAGCTGATAGAGCAAAATTTACGCTTCCATCGACCACTACGCTACCTGCCACTCGCGCCTATACACTGTGTAGACAGATTACAGTGCTGCCTGGCTCGATCAGGATAGAATCATACTGACTGGGAACGTATAGTGTTTGGCGACGAATCCCGCTTCCAACTGTGTCCTAATGATCATCGAAGACGTGTCTGGAGACCCTCAGTGCAGTGTGCCGATCCAACTTTCACTATTAAACGCCACACAAACCCTCAACCAGGAGTTATGGCAAAGGGTGCCATTTCTTTTGACAACCGGACCCCTTTGGTCGTCATTCGAGGCACACTTACAGCGCAGTGGTAAGTCTATGATATTCTGAGAACTTTTTTGCTACCGTTCCTTTTGCAGTACCCTGGCATTTTTTTCAGCAAGATAATGCCAAACCACATACGGCACGTGTTGCTATGATCTATCATAGAGCTTGTCAAACACTTTTTTGACCAGCCAGATCTCTCTTCAATCGCAACTCGCATGTCTGGGATATGATGTGAAGGCGACTGCATCTAGCAGGGAATTTTGATGACCTGGCCCATAATTGGAGCAAATTTGGCAAGAAATACCGCAGGAGACCATCACGGGGCTTTATCACTTTATGCCATGTCGTGTACCAGCTTGCATCCAGACTAGAGGTGGGTCAACACCTTATTGAGCTCGTTACTTTGCAACGATGTAACTGAAATAAATCATTCCATTTTTCTGAAATTTTAACCATTTTTTATTCTGTACATAATCTTAGTACCCATCAATTTTTGTCCCTATCGGACTACTCGTTCTTGATGCATCGTTTGTTTTGTTATAGAGTTTAGATGAGCACCCATCCAAATAATAATGAATGAGGTTGGTCTCGGTTACGACAGTGTGTGGAAAATTATTCTCGAACTACTGCATATGTCAAAAATGTCAGCCTGCTAGATTCTTCGATTACTAACTCCTTTTTAGAAACTAACACAGTGCAACTTGTCTGTGATCTAGATATGAAAGATGAGCAAGGAGTGAAAGCCCAACAATCCATCTTTCCCCAAGAAGAACTAAAATACAGAAGTCTGAAGGAAAAGTCAAGTCTCGTTCTTGGGACTGTCGTGAAGTCATCTTAACAGACTATTTGGATAAGGGACAGATAATTATCAGTGTCTATCACTTCACGAACAAATTACATGATGCTTTGATCAAGAAAAGGCTCGGTATCAACACTAAATATATCTGTCTTCTTGCCGATAATGCATCTGCTTACTCATCTTGAGGTGCGATTGAAGAATCAAAATGATGGGCCCTTGAAATTGTGTCACATCCACCCTGTTCTCGTGATCTCACCCCAAGCGATTTTCTTATTCCAAGAACTCAAACAATCATTGTGGTGTCAGATTTAATTCAAATGATGTCATTCAGTTGAAAAATGTTTTCGACGTCGTCTGCTCAATTCCACAATTGCGGCCTTCAAAAGTTTAAAAAATTCAAGGAGAAACGCATAATACTGGCTGGTGACTATGTAGAAAAATCTCAAGAATATTAACAGTTAATTTTTATCTCAATTATTTTTAGTGATAAGTAAAATTTCAAGTAAAAATACAAAGTCTCTCCTCGTAGTTTGAAAAATGAGTATTATAAAAATAAGTAAAACGTCTAACATCTATATAGATTACTGCTCAATAAAACTTGTATTCTAAGAAAAACAGAATGCGTTAGAAAAACAAGCAAGTTCGGATATGGCTTCGTTTCAGAACAATGGACGAACATAAGTTTATAATATTTAATCCCAACGTTTATATTTTATAGCTTTCAACCCTTTATTTATACAACCACACCTCCCAAAATTTATTGTAAAATACCTATTAAAATCTTAAAGGATCTTCAAAATGTGTGGGTGGTTTTAAATAATAAACTTAGGCGCAATGTATATCCAAGGCTAAATGTTGTTGTTGTTGTTGTTGTGGCTAATGCCACCTGTCTGACGTAGTCAGAACGAGGCCCACGAAATTCATCGTGGCATGGGCAAGAGGTACGCCTGTCGTTGGCCTTGAGCACCATACAGGTGACAGTGCGATTTAAGCTCAGTGAAACTTCCCCGAAGGGACGATAGATGGCGACACGACCTCTATCTCCACCTCCACAATTTCAGCAAGTGAACTGAAGGGGAGGGAAATATTCTCCAGTTCCTGCGCTAGTGAATAAGCCCACAAGACTACGGACCCACTGAATTAACGAGCACGTACTCCGTGTGCACTCGGAGGGTATTTGGTGACATCGAGCATCGAACCCAGGCCTTCCGGTCTGGAAATGTAATAAATGCTTCTCATAATCTTTTAAATAGTTGTATGAAGAAACATGTCAAAATACACGCATTTCGAAGTTCCATAACTTAATTCAGAGAGAAGTATAAATAATAAAATGTTTCTGAGATTACAATCTTTTAAACAATTGAACCTTAGTTATCTTTTAAATGTTTTTATCTAAATAACATTACCCATTTAGTCGTATTTTGTTGATGCAAATTAATACTTCTAGAAAAATACACTCGAACAAGAAACAATTCATTGTTAAATTAATGGAAGAAAATTGTACGGAAATCTTACTTTACGACGTGGTATGAATTTAAAGTTCAAAGGCTTATCAGGTACAAGAGACAGTCGCATTATAGTTCCAACTTCTGGTCCATCGTATTCAACGCGGAAATTTTGAATTATCTGAAAACAAAGATATTTTCGTTATCACATAAACTGATTTACAGGCAATTTATATTCATTTCCCTATTTTCTCATGTTTAATTATCGTTGAATTGATCGTGAAGAGAAACAAAATAAGTATAAAAGTGATTTGTAATAGAAGTGAATTGGGAGTAGTTCCAATTTATATAATTTATGCATGCAATGCAATAAAAAACAGTTTTTTTTTATTGCTGATGTTTCTCTAATGGTTATTAAGAAGAAATTGTCAAGAATTATTTTCGTAACATGTTATAGCTGGGAAAATGTATCGTTGACTTGATTTTAAACGCATTTGATTATTTCATCACATACTTTTAAAATCACTGTAATTGAAATTTAAAAAAAAATCAGTACCGACTTTAAATGTTACACTCTACTGGCCATTAAAATTACTACATTAGGAAGAAATGCAAAAAAAAGTGTATTTATTGGAAAAATATATTAAATTAGAAATAATAAACGATTTAATTAAAAAAATTTAGAAGCATAGACTCTGAACAATCAGTACCCTGAAAAACCAAAACTGGCAGCAATAATCGCTCTTATACACCTGAGTAAGAAGTCAGAATGAATGGCATGCACAGATATAGCTGACTAAGCAGTTTCAACACAAGACAAAACAGTTCATCGACTACAGCGAGTGGCATACGAGGATAAGCCAGTCGCTCTGCAAACATCGACATTTTCTATTGGAACGAGACCTGGAAAGCGTACTGGCCAGGACAGTAGCCGAAAATTTTCAGTTTCAAGGAAGGTACGTACAATAACGATATCATTCGATCACGCATTATCTTTCTGAAAATTTACAATTTCGTAGGGCTTGAAGAAAATGGTTGAGCTACCGGCCTCTAACACACTAGAAATGTAATAGCCACTATTCAAAGTACCGTCAACGCGAACAAGAGGTGACTAAGACGTATCCAATAGTACCCCATATCATCACTCTAGACGATGGGTCAGTATGACATTGTTTAATGCACCCTGGCAATGTGCGTTCTCCACGATTTCATCAAGCGTGGATGAGGTCATATGATGCTGTAAACAGAACTTGAATTCGCCTGAAATGAGGGCGTCACGTCTTTTCTGTGTTCAGGTTCGTCATTGATCACATCATTAAAGGCACTGTTGTCTGTGATGTTGACGAAAGATACCCAAAGCTATGGTCCCCAAGTTGACAGTCTATGCTGATACAAAAGTCAAAGAGCCGTTCGTGCAGACACTTGTCTTGCAAACGATCCTATTTCTTGACTCGGGGCTCATGACGTGGCTGTACAATCCATTAAGGTCATGCGGGTAGCATATTTGTCTTTTCGGCCGTTAGTTGTAGCGGGCTGCTGATATCTAGCACGGCGTTCCATATGACCATCCTGATCATGATATCTTGACAGCCATTGGATCTTGACCAACGTGAACAGCAATACTGAGATACGATAAACCTCAATTCCAGTAGGCTAAATTCGACTATCAATGTCAAAAACCTGTTGGTAAGCATTTATACTTCTTACACGAGACATTACAGCAACTTTTCATCAGACAACATGGTTCAAATGTAATTTGTGTATCAGAAACGTGCTGTACAGTCCCTTCATTTAATTACATTGTAGGAATTGTTACTGGTGTCTGTTTTTCATCAAGAGCTCTCAGGACAGTTAAATTGCAAATTTTTCAACTTTTTAAATATATATATGGTTGAAGCCTCAATATTTCTGAGAATTTTGGCATCAAAATTGTGTTGATACTGTGAAAACCTCCGAAGTTATTGAGAAATAAGTAGTGAAACTTAAACGAAAACCTTATCTCTTCCTTATCTTCATTTTTCGCAAAACAAAAAATTTTAGCTTGCGCGCAGGATTTCTCAGAAACTATTTAAGGTATCAAGTTGAAATTTTATACACGTGTTCAAAATAAGGCTCTTCGTAACTTATACATCAATTTTCAAATAAAAAAATTAATAGATTTTTTATTTGAATTTTAATTAAATTTTTTCTTGAAATTTTAAAATTTTCGTTATAATTGTATTTAAAAATATTTTTTTTCTCTAAATTTCGTTAAAGCTAGTATAACTTCAAAAGTGAACATTTTTATACCAAGTAAAATTAATTTTGTAAATTTTGATCAATTTTGTACTTAAGAACCCTGCGCGGTGAAAAATATCAATTTTCATATTTTTGAAAAACTGTCCAATTTTTATTTCTTTACAACTTTTTAAATTTTTTTCTCAAATTCTCTAAAAATTTAAGAAATAATATACATATATATATATATATATATATATATATATATATATATGATTATCATGTGGTAAAAATTTCAAATTATTGTTTTGTTTTATTGCTAAGTTACATTGGTTTGTGTGTGAAGGAGGTTTTTTTTTTCGAGTGCACGGGTATCTGTTAAAGGTCCTGAGAGTTCTTAATACGTTGAAAAGCTAACAATTTGCACATATCCCAGCATCTTCCTGTCGTATAAATTTCGCGTGCGTAGCGTATCGCTTTCTTGGTGTAGCAATTTTAATAGCCAGTTGTGTAGATACGCTTGGGAAGGTTTTCTTTCACAGAACATAGCTTTTGCTTTCTTCTGATGTTCCAATAAGAAACAGACAATTTTAATAACGGGCTTCGCATAACACAAGAAAGAAATTTAAGCTGATATACACTCCAAATAAGGAATTTGAAGGCTAGCTCAATTTAATGTGCTGCAAACCCACATGGTAAGGTTTATTGAAATCGGGACTCGAAACCATGTTACGTCGAAGCTAATTGATTGACTGAATATTAACGTCGCACTGTTCAGCTGCACGAGGGCTTTTGGTGACGGACCACGTAATTTTTAACCATTACGTCGAAGCTAATGATTATTAGTATTAACTACTAAAACCTAATAAAGAAAAAATTACATGGAGAGGGAAGTACAAAAAGGCAGTGAAAGAATAAGGAAACCAAGCTGCAATAAAGTTCATTAATTATTAGGATTCAACGTGTTTTTTTTTTGTAAATTAACTTGTGCTCAAAGATTTTCTTTCAGTTAATTATTAAGCACCTTCAATTTAAAACTAATGAATCTTTGCACTATTTATTTATCCATATCATTTTCTTGGAAAGACGTTAATTAAACCAACAGGGGAAACTTTATTAGATAGACCTATAGGACAGCTTTAATTATACTAACATTACATTAGAGTAGGGGGTCTTCAACCCGTGGCCCTCTGAAGGCATTTTAATGACCCTTCATTTGAATCCGAGTCAATTTCAGGAAAAATTGCATTGTCTGCTTTTTGTCGTAAGAAGTGCCATGTTTTCAGTTGTTCTTGATATTTGAAACATTTTATTGATATGCTTGATATCGAATTGAGATAAAATGTTCTTAAAATGACGAACTTTTCAAAAATTTCCTGGCATTTGAAATAATCTTATATATACAAAATCTGAATATGCATAAAATCTTAAGTTTTCAGAAGAAAAGGTGGACTTTTCTCTTTAACACGCAAAGTATTTTAATTCGACTTCCATTTAACGTTTTTGAAAAACCGATATTACCATATTTTCCTGTATATAATCCACGGATTGTGTGTTAAAGAGTTTCAAATTTCGTTGTGCGTATTATACGCCGCCGCGGATTATCTGAGATAAAACATTCTCCATCAGAAAAGCTAACAAAGTTTTGAAAGAAATGCCGTTCATGTTTTATAAAATAAATTATAGATGGCGCTGTCATGACTCGGATGAAGTATATCATCCATAGCTAGTTTTTATCCAATTACATTCAAAAACGAATTCGATTCCTCGGAAGGAAAAAATAGTTACGAGTCGCTGGCCCCATTTCCAATTTTCTCTTGAGTAGAGCTATCATGTCCTTCGAAAGTTTTCATCCTTTTGAAGTGAAAGCGTTAAGTTACACTGCAAACTTCAAGTTAAAAGTTATAGAGAAGGCTACCGATATCGTGAAGCTGCAAGGTTTTTCAACGTTGACGAATTGAATATTCGTTTGTGGAGAAAAAACAAGACCAACTTCGAAAATTGTGATCGATATTAAAGAGCCGATAGTCGTGGAAAACCTCACTGGCCAGAATTAAAGGAAGAAATAAATAAATGGATTTTAAAAGAAAGAGACAATGGAAAAGCAGTCTCGGTCTTAATTTTTTTTTTTTGCTGATAACTTGCTAATTTTTTAAAAAAGTTTTTTTCCGCGTGTAATGTTTTGTTTAACAACTCAAAACATAGATGGCAGTAGCAAAGAAATTTTGTTTTATTGAGATTATCGTAAAAAATATCATACATATTTAAAAAGAAGTTTCTTAATTTTTTTCTGTACAATTTCTTCTATCTTTAATTATATTGTGCATTTTTTATCTTATATGACACTAATTATCGGCTGGCAGCTTATATTTTTGGATTATTCGCCGTAGAAACTGCCACGGATTATAAGCCGCTGCGGATTATACAATGTTTTTTTTTACACGAAAAAAGGCTTTGCGGATAATACGCTGCTACGGATTATATACATGAAAATACGATATATATATATATATACAAATTTGTAACTCCATCTCTCCCTTAGAATTAGTAATTGTAGTCTTGTAGTAAAACAAAAACCTCTCTATCTTATTTAAATTTACCCGACTACATTATTTTTTGTGACAGTCGTGTTGCCCAGGGATCATTATAAATTAATTGGATGTAGCCCACGGATCATTGGGGATTTATTGATATGGCTCTCATGTATTAAAGTTTGAAGATCCCTACGTTAGAGCAATAAAGTGAAATGATTGCAATGACCATAATCAGTTCAACTTACAAAGAAAACTCAAAAAAGTAAGGTGTTCAATGATTAAAAACAGTTGATATAGAAACGAACTTTAATCGAGTTTTACTTTGAAATAAAGACTTACTTTTATAATACAGAGCCTCATTTCCTGTTCCGCAAACCTTTGTCCAACACATCTTCGAACACCATGGCTAAAAGGCATAACGGTATAAGGGTTAGACTTCCTCTCGTACTTAGTGAGAGTTGCGTCTAGCCACCTTTCAGGCTTGAAATCTAGAGGATCACTGAAGTACTTTTCGAAACGAGAGATAACTGGTTGCATACCAATACAAAGTACCTGTGGATAAATATTATTCAATAGAAGTACAAGGAATAACCGAATATAGCCATGTAACCAGAACAAGACAAATGTTTAAATAAATAAAAAACTGAAATCTAACCCTAAGTACTACAAGAAATCACGATAACTCACAAACAGTCGGTAAATCAAAAGATAATCAAGAAAATAAATTCTGAATTCATAAGTTTTAATGAAGAACAGTGTCGGTTTAAGCTTATTTTGGGCCCTGGGGGGAGAAGATCTGCAGGCCCCCTTGGCACTAGTGGATTCAAGGAGGGGCTCTTGGATCTGGTTAAGTCCAGCTTATCTAGGCACCCGGGTGCCCATCCCAAGTGCCCAATGGATAAACCTGTACTGATCCAGAACTCAAAGTCAATAATTGGTCAATAAGTTTTTTTTTATTTATATTACAAAGTTTGACAAAGCAAAAAAAAAAAATTTATAAATCTTACTACATCTTTTATTACTTTTAAATTTAATAAAGGATAGATCTGAACAATACGTACTCTATTCTTCAGAAAATAAAACTGTATTTTATATCATTTTGAAATTAAAATACAATAAAACTTACGCAGACAAAATATCTGACTATTTCATTTACCCATCTACATACATTCATTGCAATTTTATGATCTCTCGGAACAACTGTTAAATTTATTGTGATTTAATTTCCACCGGAATGTATTATTCACTTTTAAACTAAACACTAAAAAAAGAGTTAATTGAATTCTTGTGAGTTTGAAATAGAAGCAAAAACACAAGAATAATGGCTCACAGTGTTCGATGGTTTGTATAGGAATATAATTTTCTCCTTTCTGAGCACACCGAAATGGCTAGGTATGTATTAGAATACTTCTTTACCTTTTCAAGTGTTTGCCAGTGATGGACCAATATCTCAAGTTTTCAACTATCAGGAACTATAAAAGAGGTGTCACTCAGAGGTATCCCCATTGACCTGGCTAATCATCTTATTCTCCATGCTATCCAGGAGCGATTGGAAAAAACGACAAGCCACGTACCTCATCCTTTCAGGGGATTTAGCACGACATACAAGAATTTAATGAGACTTCTTCATAGTAGACTCCCACTTCATTGAAATATACCAGTTTTCGTCGCCGTGTCTCACTCAATTTCAGCCAGAAATACCAAATTCCAACTTGAAGACTCAATATATCTATTTATTATCAATATTCTCAATATATCAACTCAAATATATCTATTTGATTAAACGAGTAAGTTTGAATACCACCATCAGGACCGTACAACAAACAACGGTCTCTCTTGTATAGTGAAAAGCTTGATCCATCAAAACTTGCATCCTGGTAAAATCTTCATGTCTAAATCCATCTGCCCATCCCTAATGTTCACAATGTGAACTGCAATGTTCTTTATCCAATAGGGCACAGCGATTCTTAAACTTTCGATCGCCAAGTCTCCCTTCATGTATCAGCTTAACATCACGGCCCTCAGGATTTTGAGCACCCTACCATGACTTCCACCCCTATGGTCGAGTGATTCAAAGGTTCCTCAATAAACCCAAGACTGCTTCTGCTACTTGAACAGACTTTTGTAACTTTTTTTCTCTTAAGAAAACAGAATAAACATCTAATTAAAATATTGCAAAATACTAATTTCAAATAAATAATGTAAACTGTAATAATTAAAATTTTTAATGAAAAAGAATGGTACCGCAATTCTTTTACACAAGTGCTGTAATATCAGACCTTTCAGGGTCTGAAAAAGTGGAAAATCCTAACATTAAATGAGAAATCTTTCGCGGAGCCCCTGGAAAGGTCATGGGACCTCCGGGAGAGTCCACGGACCACAGTTTAAGAACCACTACTATAGGTAATTTACCTTTTGTCCTGAATCAGATTGATAGTTTATTAACGACGAAATTTTCAAAGCAACTCCAAAGGTATTGGTAGCAGGCCTCGTAATTTTTCCCGTGACGCAGCTTAAATAGAAATTCTATGCAATTAATGATTCAGCTGAGAAGCTGAATCATTAATTGCATAGAATTTCTCAACTATCGAATGATAGAGACTTTGTCATTTGAGAGATTTAATGGAGGGCAAATGACCGAATAGAGTCACTTTCCTCATCAAAAAATCATCTGATTATTTCAGGAGAGATAACTTCACCTTTGTTCTCACACAATGGAGTTTAAAAAGATCACAAACATCCCCATCTAAAGACAAGGACAATAACTGCTGTGACGTATTTGCGTCACACAGCTGAAAAATCGGCTCTTTTGGGAATAGGATAACCGCGTTCCTATGCACACGTGTAACCCTAAATATTGCGGAATACTGTCTTCTGTCCTCACCCCGGCAACCTTGATATGATTAAGGAGGCTATGGCTTTCTCCGGTACCATTATCCCTCAAATATTCTAATAAATAATGATAAATCGAGTTTTTTAAATTTAATTATTATAACAAAATTTTAATGAATAAATATTTACTCCTGCTGGTACTTCATATCCCGAAAATACTTGAGGTGCTTGTAAAATTCTTGCAGTGCCTCCAACAGCCGGTGTTAATCTGAAATAAAAAGATTTTATTAATTTATAAGTTTTTCGAAGAAAACGGCAGCTTTTTATGCAAGCGAATAAAACCCATTGCATGTATTCAGTTTATTTGTACTAATTGGTAATTATAAAATTTAAAAAAGAGCAATTTTTTAAAATTATTTTAAAAGCTATTGTATCCCGGTTGATGCCTCTATCAATAATTTCAACAATCACTAATTTAGAATCTTGTAATAATGAATTTCTTCAATCATGCCCAAGAATAATTGAATGAATCAGAGCAATAAAATTCCCTTTCGTTATTAAAAAGTAACGTTTTATTTTTTAAAACACTTAGTTATTTATATGAAACCTTAAGTGAGATGTTCTGTGTTACAATCAGCTTAAAAGGGCTCAAAGACTTTATAGGAAAACAGGCTGGCTGAAAAGTTGACTTTTTAAAGTTTTTAACAATAGAACTAAGCAACATCTTTTTTTAGAGTAAAAAAATATTTGAGTTCGCATTTGTTCTTATCACCTTGCATGATAAAAATGGAAAAAGAATTCTTAAAGAACTCAATCCGCTTTGTTTGTAATATTTACAAAGCATGTAAATACAGTAGAACCTGTTTTTGTGCGGAAGATAAGGACCGCACTATCTTCCGTAGAACCACACAAAAATTATTCGAAAATTTCATAAATTCTTACATATTACAAATTCGTTGAAATACTACAGAATTTTTTTTATGCGGTGGAGAAGGACCGCATAATAGAAAAGTCGCACTTAGAAAAAATGCTTTTTTAAAAATTTTAATTACAGTGATTTTAAATGTGATGAAATAATCAAATGCTTTTAAAATCAAGTCAAAGATGCAAAAGCGTGTAAGTGGATAATATTAATGATATTTAGCGTTACTTAGATTAGAAAATGTATATAAAATTGGTTTAAGAATAGTATTACAATAAAAAATTATTTAAGTACAATACTTTGACTTAATTGAGCTAGCCTTCAAATTCCTCATTTGGCGTGTATATTGGCTTAAATTTCTTCCTTGTGTTATGTAAAGCCCGTTGTGAAAATTGTCGATTTTTTAGTGGAACATCAAAAGAAAGCAAAAGCTCTATTCTGTGAAAGCAAACCTTCCCAAACGTATCTACACAACTGGCTATTAAAATTGCTACACCAAGAAAGTGATACACTGTACACGCGAAATTTATACGACGGGAAAATGCTGCGATATGTGAAAATTATTCGCTTTTCAACACATTAAGAACTCTCGGGATCCTTGACAGATATCCGTGCACTCGAAAAAAAACCTCCTTCAAACCAATGTAACTTAGCAATACAACAAGACAATAATTTGAAATTTTTACCACATGATAATCATAAATATATTTATATTCTTAAATATTCAGAGAATTTGAGAAAAAAATTAAAAAAGTTAAAGATATAAAAATTGGAAAATTTTTCAAAAATATGAAAATCAATATTTCTCACCGCGCAGGGTTCTTAAGTACAAAATTGATCAAAATTTACAAAATTAATTTTACTTGGTATAAAAATGTTCAATTTTGAAGAGTTATACTAGCTTTAACGAAATTTAGAATTTTTTTTAAATACAATTATAACGAAAATTTCAAGAAAAAAATTAATTAAAATTCAAATAAAAAAAATTCTATTAATTTTATTTGAAAATTAATGTATAAGTTATGAAGGGCCTTATTTTGAACACGTGTATAAAATTTCAAATTAATATCCTAAATAGTTTCTGAGAAATCCTGCGCGGAAGTTAAAATTTTTTGTTTGGGGAAAAAAGATAAGGAAGAGATGAGGTTTTCATTTAAGTTTCACTTCTTATTTCCCAATAACTTCGGACACAACTTTATTCACAAAGTTATTTCTCAATAACTTTTCACAGTATCAACACAATTTCGATGCCAAAATTCTCAGAAATATTGAGGCTTCAACATATATATATATATATATATATATATATATATATATATATATATATTTAAAAAGTTGAAAAATTTGCAATTTAACTGTCCTGAAAGCTCTTAATGAAAAACAGACACCAGTAACAATTCCTACAATGTAATTAAATGAAGGGACTGTACAGCACGTTTCTGATACACAAATTACATTTGAACCATGTTGTCTGATGAAAAGTTGCTGTAATGTCTCGTGTAAGAAGTATAAATGCTTACCAACAGGTTTTTGACATTGATAGTCGAATTTAGCCTACTGGAATTGAGGTTTATCGTATCTCAGTATTGCTGTTCACGTTGGTCAAGATCCAATGGCTGTCAAGATATCATGATCAGGATGGTCATATGGAACGCCGTGCTAGATATCAGCAGCCCGCTACAACTAACGGCCGAAAAGACAAATATGTTACCCGCATGACCTTAATGGATTGTACAGCCACGTCATGAGCCCCGAGTCAAGAAATAGGATCGTTTTCAAGACAACAAGTGTGTCTGCATGAATGGCTCTTTGATTTTTGTATCAGCATAGACTGTCAGCTTGGGGACCATGGCTTCGGGTATCTTTCGTCAACATCACAGACAACAGTACCTTCAATGGTGTGATCAATGACGAACCTGAGCACAGAAAAGACGTGACGCCCTCATTTCAGGCGAATTCAAGTTCTGTTTACAGCATCATATGATGACCTCATCCACGTTTGGTGAAATCGTGGAGAACGCACACTGCCAGGGTGTATTAAACAATGTCATACTGTCCCATCGTCTAGAGTGATGATATGGGGTACTATTGGAAACAAGTCTCAGTCACCTCTTTTTCGCATTGACGGTACTTTGAACAGTGGCTATTTCTAGTGTGTTAGAGGCCGGTAGCTCAACCACTTTCTTCAAGCCCTACGAAACTGTATGTTTCAAAAAGATAATGCGCGATCGCATGATATCGTTGTTGTACGTACCTTCCTTGAAACGGGAAATTTTCGGCTACTGTACTGGCCAGTACGCTTTCCAGGTCACGTTCCAATAGAAAATGTCGATGATTGCAGAGCGACTGGCTCATCCCCGTATGCCACTCGCTACAGTCGATGAGCTGTCTTGTCTTGTGTTGAAACTGCATAGTCAGCTATATCTGTACATGCCATTCATTCTGACATTACTCAGGTGTATAAGAGCGATTATTGCTGCCAGTTGTGGTTTTTCAGGGTACTGATTGTTCAGAGTCTATGCTTCTAAATTTTTTTTAATTCAATCGTTTATTATATTTCTAATTTAATATATTTTTCCAATACATACAATTTTTTTGCATTTCTTCCTAATGTAGAAATTTTAATGGCCGGTAGTGTGTAACATTTAAAATAAATACTGATTTTTTTAAAAATTTTAATTACAGTGATTTTAAAAGTATGTGATGAAATAATCAAATGCTTTTAAAATCAAGTCAACGATGCAAAAGCGTGTAAATGGATAATATTAACGATATTTAGTGTTACTTAGATTAGAAAATGTATATAAAATTGTTTTAAGAATAGTATTACAATAAAAAATGATTTAAGTATAATACTTTGAATAAATTGAGCTAACCTTCGAATTCCTCAATTGGCGTGTATACCGCGCGCGGCTTAAATTTCTTCCTTGTGTACGAAATTTATGAGAAAGTACTTCCATGACAAAATAATTAAATTACACATGGAAACATTTTAAAAACATTTAGTTTAGCATTGTATACTTGGAGATATTTTCAAAATGCACATACATCATTCACTACTTATCATTATCCGAAGGTCTCATCTTGTGACGAATTAGTTCGAAATCGCTTTCGTCATTTGGATACAATATTTCATTTGATTTATTTTTTAGCACCATAAAGTAAGATAAGTTTTTGGGACGAAGGTCGGTTGGTCAGTTGCTTGTAAATGTCATAACCAGATATGCGTGATCGAAGCTCTTTTTGAAATTTCATACTCCTTTGGGAATTGGTATCCATTTTAAGAAAATGCTTTTCCAATTTGTTGGAAAGCTAGATCTCTGCATGTATTGTATTTGCTCGCAAAGCATCCGGTTCTTCTTGTCCGTCTTCATGATCTATCAAATTATTGATAATGTCACTGTCATTGAAAGTTTCGTCTTCAATCAAGCGCGGGCATGTTGGCGCGTTGAGAGAAAGCTACTGAATGCGCATTGTCGGGAGACTGTTTATAACAAATGAAGAGAGTGTCTTGAAGTACATTGCGGTGGCGTTGTAACGTCGTCAGATGGTAGCGTGAATAAAATACATCACAGCAAGGTTGTGGGAGTAAAAAAATACTTTTAATTTTTTTTCTCCAATAGGAAAATTGATTTAAGTTAGATTAAGAGGTTGATAATTTCCATGCCAAGCCAGTATGGAGACCCCGTTTTGGGGTCGCTCACTCCACAGCTTGTCTCCGTCCAGTCCGCAAGGCGTTTTTACTCATTCGCGTTTCGGATTCCTGGTCAGCATCACGGAACACCACTCTGGGATTCTCCTCTCCGCTTCCTAAAACCGACCAGCCCTCGTATTTCCGAGTTCTTTTCCTCCGACCTCTCCTTTCGGGTCACCTTTTTTTTTTCTCTTTCCGGGTATCCTCTTCTTTTTTCTTTCGGGAATCTCCTCGTCTCCTGAAAAAGAACCCTTTTAAACACCAGGGGTGTGTTCACAACACGCCCCTCGCTCCTTCTTATTCGCAGGTCACCAAAGTCTCTCTTGACCTCCTCCTTATTGGCGCATAACACGCCAAAACACACCCGAGCTGTCTGGCCCAAGGCGCCATAGTTCCTTGTCCACATCTGGACACACTTGTCCATCACGCCACCTGTTTCTAGTATTCCATTCACAAAACCCTAGAAAAGATGACATGATTATTTTGAGAAGGCTTCGCCTATTGTCAATGCGGCGCCGGCTCTACTTCACTATTATGGCGACCCGTCTGTCTGACTTCACTCCCTGAGTTCAGACAATAAACAATGGCCCCATGGCCACGTGCACTGGTCACTCCCCAGCTGGTTGATCATAAAAATCCAGGGACAATCGATGGGTGTCGTTCTTGTCCTTGACCAGCTGGTGAAACCATAAAACCTATTGAGAATCGGAAGATGGGAATTCACTCCCATCGAAGATATCACAGCGTAATGTACTCCTCCGCAATCCCGGGACTCTAGGGGGCCCAACGCATGACTGACGCCAAGTACGTATTTACCTAATTTATAAAATATTAAAGATAAAACCTGACTTTGCAGGGGGTAACATTCTCCGTTACGCTACTGGTACATTGATAGAAAACATTACAGTGGCACCAAAGCCGTTGAAATTCATATACCGCTTAAAAAATGATCGCACAGAAAAAAATCGCATAAAAAAGAACCGCACAAAAGCAGGTGCTACTGTATACACTTTAACACACAGATAATGTTTGAACCCTCTTTATTGCAAGACATGGAAAAAGAAAATGTGAAATATATTTTATATTTAATGAAAATTTATTCATTCTAGTAGAAACGTATAGTAAAATTTCTTATTCACTAAAAGTTAACTCTTCAGAAGTTTGCTTTCTTTACGATATTTGCAACCTTTGAGATACCTGAGTAATCATTACTTTTTTTTCATGCTTTGCTGTTTTTGGTACATATAGGCCTCGAAACCCCAGAATGCTATTTGCGATCATTCTCCTAAACAATTCATCCTTTTCGGAATTTTATATAGTAATGTCTAGATCACAAGTATGCTTTCTGGAACTTAGTGATTGGTCAAACAAATCTTTATACGTCAAATAATGATTTGATGTATTTTTCAAAGTAAAATGGCATGTTAATTCAGAGTCATTAGCATTTAACAGAGTCATTAGCGTTTAATAAATCGCATTATGCAGTATAATCAATTTTCCCCCCTCCAAAAAGAATAAATTTGTTTCGTTGGTCAACATCAAAATATGTTTAAATATGTTGATAAATATGTTTGACAACAGAAACACTTGAAATCTCATTTTTGACACCGTTCGGATTAAACTTCTAGTTCACGGGTTCCCAAACTTTTTTTTCTCATCGACCTCTTACCATGTTTTTCCTGTTTGGGGTAGATCCCTGCTTACCTAATGTTGAATTTTTGCAACTTTATCAACCTTTATGTCTTTTTTGACAGTTGTGTGGTTACTTACATTAAAAAATTTAAGTCTCTAACAGTGATGGAGTATAGGGTTTAAAACCTAAGAAACATATGTTACTTAAATTAAAACTAAATTAATACATAAAATAACAGATTAATGAACAAATGTTTATAATGGGAGGGATAAAATTCTTCAATAAATTTTTTTTTCATACTTTGCATCAATCTTGTCAGGTTTAACCTTTAATCTTCTCGGTTAGTAGTGTAATCAATCTTTTTCTCTTTTTTTATTTTGGAGATTGGCAACTACTCTGAAACTTGTTTTAACTAGGAAAAGCAATTAAAAATTTTCTCACAATACTCCATAATTTGAGATAAATGACAGGTATGTCTTTTTAAAACCAAAATTGCTGACATCCGTTTCTAAACTTAACTTTAAGATCTCCGTAACTGCCTATTCCGATCAGTTCCTGTTGCAATAAGACATTTTTTTCAATGTGACCATATGAATTCATTGCGTACTATGGTAATTACCATTAAAAAAGTATTCTCAAACCTAGTTTCAAAATTTTAATCAGGGCTTTTAAGTGTTAAATGTAGGTTAAAACGCCATTTTCTTGACACATTGTCTGTGGATAATTTAGAAACTGTAAAAATTCGCAGCGTTTCAATATTATACGCCTTTAGTTTAATTCTGGCAAGAAACGCTGAAAGGATGGTCCTTGTTTTAATAAAATTTATGCTATATAACTGCAAATTAATCTCATTAAATTTAGAAAATAAATCTGTTAAATAAGTAAAATCTGGTTTCCATTTGATTTAATTTTTTTAAAAATTAAAGTCCCGACCTGATTTAGTGAGACCCCCATTTATCGTAGACCCTCAAATTATTTTTTCGCTGACATGGACCCTTTGCAGGTTGTCATAGACCCCTGAGGGTCGATATAGACCACTTTGAGAATCATTGTTCTGGTTTAAAAGATGAGAAGCAAAAAACATTTTAATAATTTCACTACTTTATTAAACTACTATTTGAAAACTCTAGAATCAAAGCATATTTTTTTTATCTTGATGCTACAGTTGTATTTTTTCAATGACATAGCAAAATGTTTTGAATTTATGCCTGTAAGACATATCACTTGAAGTAACTCATTTAATTAATGAGGTTTGATTTTTTATTAAGGTCATTTTCTAAAGCAACACGAGAACTATTGATGATAGACCCCGTAAATGTGAAACTTTGTCAAGAGACGAATACGACACCCAAATCCTACTCCAAATACCACACCACGCCAACGTGAGGACTTTTGAGCCTCAACAGATTTAAAGTGCTTTGGTCCTTTTACATTGTGGCCCTTCAATGACTTCTGGACTCCTACTCCCCCGACTCGATATTGCTAGTTACGAGTTTGTGACTATGCCCACTCGGCTACTGGGCATCTTATTGATTAATGAGAACGGTAGCTATGTTTTAAAATAGAATCAAGATAGCTAACAGATGTTATCATTGATTGCGAAACTAGTTTAAATCTAAATACATAAGGAACAAAACAAAAACACAGCTATACAAGACTAGTTCAGGGATGGCAAAACAGTGGCACGCGTGTCATTAATGGCACGCGATACAATATTTTGCGCACGCCACCGATCAAAATGGTTTACATTTTAATTCAAAATAACAAAGTTCAATATGAAGTATTACGAGAAACGTGAGTGATCGGTCGCAATTTTCAGCGAGATTTTCTCAGTTCAAAGAATTATCGGAAGTGCTCAAGTTTTTTTTATGTACCTTGATGTGGCTTCATTTAATAAACTGAATTTGTCCTAATTTGTAAACTATTGGTTGTAATGTTGAAATTTGAAATGCAACTGTTTGATTTCCAGTCTAGTTCAACATGGATTCAAAAATTTGTTGAAAAAAAAGAGAAAGTTGGAATTGTGATAAAAACGGAAAGATTAGCAAGCAATATAAGTAAAAATGCTAGTAAAGAAATTTTGGAAACATGGAATTCGACTCTAGATACACTTAACTGTTTGAAAAAACTGGGTCATGCTATTTTAACCATATTTTCATCTACATATGCTCCGTGTCATTATTTTCAGAAATAAAAAAAATAACATTAAAAACTCACTTAGAAACCGTTTGGAAGATGACTCCAATTCGGCTTGCATTCTGGTAAAAGTAACATCTTACAATCCTAATACATGTTTGTTGTCATCTAATCTACCACAACAGAATTCACACTAATGTTACTTTAATTTGAATTACACGTATAAAAATAAAATATTTACTACTATATTGTGCAAAATGTATTTTTTTCGTTGTAATTAAAGAGTTTTGAGTTGTTAGTATTTAGTTTTATTTCCTCAATTATCACAAGTAAAAACTATTTGACGGCACGTCTATACCCTTTTTAATCATTTCTTAAAGAAAAAAATGGCGCGTTGGTCCAAAAAGAGAGGTTCGCCACCCCTGCTCTAGTTAGATCAATTGTTTTATACGGCAGTGAATGCTGAACAGTTAACAAAGAAGACGAAGAGAAACTGGTGACTTTCGAGAGTAAAACCTTACGAAACTTTTTTGGGGAAGTTAGAGAAAACAGAAACTGATTGAAGTTCAAGCAACAACCTTGAACTTCAATCGAAATACAGAGAACCCAACATAGTCAAAGTGATCAAGGCTTCCCAAATAAGGTATCTGGAACATGTATTTCGATATAACGATGAAAATAATGTTAAGAAAATAACTTTCTAAACTCCAGAAAGAAAAAAGAAAAGAGGAAGACCGAGAACAGATGGATAGATAAGGTAGAAAAGTGGTTGATGGACTTGGGAGTTAAATAGGTCAAGATGATCTAGTCAACCTTTTTTTCTGCTGGGCCGCATACATATGTCAGCTCTTTCACGCGGGCCGCATACATATGTCGGCTCTTTCACGCGGGCCGCATACATATGTTATTTCACGCTGGCCGCAATATGAGGACAAATGGGGGAGGGGGAAAGAAATGCTTAAAACCAAGGTAACATTGGAAATTTAAAATGTTGAAAATTGATCAAAATATTATAACTCCTGTTTTGCCCTTTTTAATTTTTTATATTTTGTATTTTTGTCACTAACACTAAATTAGAAGCATTTAAGAAACACTCCTTCTCAATTTCTGCATCAGTAAACGCTTACATATGATTACCAATAATACAACAAACTTCATATGATGTTTTTGGTACCGCTTCGATATTACCACTAACAAAACACTTTATTGCTGTTGCAAAGCTTATTCAAGAAAGCCTATTTATCACCTCTTGAAAGAGATATTCGAGGAGAAGTGTCATTGAACGATTCCTGTTTATTGGTATTTTTTTAAATACAGCACTTTCGTGACAAATCAAACAATTGCTGATCCATGTTTGCTTTTCACTACAAAATAGTCAACCTGCCAATCTTCTTGAAATGATATATTTTTTTTCGAATATTTTTCGTTTACAAGATTTGAAAGGAAGTTAAAAATTACTAGTTTCACCAATAAATTTGTTGCTACTCCACTGCAGTCTTTTATCGCTGACCGTAACCGTTCCAAATAGAAAAAGAATATCAATTGAAACCCGTACGACAACGACAGCAAAAAATAAAGCGATATATTTGATTTCTTTTCAAAGAATTTCCCCCAAATTTTTAATGCAATGTTCTTAAAAATTAGTAGATTTCTCAGAGCAATGGACCATAGCCGGGCCACTTAAAAAGGCTCGATGGGCCTCAGGTTCAGTATTACTGGTTTAAGTTGACCAAGACAGTCTTAGCCAGTAACCGGCTGTAGTACTTGGGAAAAAAGAAGCGGCTATGATTTGATATAGTAATGGTATGAATATACTCATTCTAGAAAAAGATGTAAGCTTTCGTACATGAAGGATAATAGCTTCTTTCTATGAGGCTTTCTAAGGTTATTAACCGTTTTACGTCTCCGTCTTCAAAGTTTTAAGTGATAAGAATAACTTTTCAAAATTCGTACCCTTCTCGAAATATTTAGAATCCTTTAAATAAATGCACCAAAATCTATTAGTAATATATTTTCAAATGCATTATGTAACATTTGATAAGATGAAAGTTTCATATTTTTGCTTTTTCTGAGCATTGGCTATTAGTCAGACTATTCAAATAAAATTACATTTTAAAAATGTCTATAAAGGTGTAATTTTTCAAATAATATAAATTTTAAAATATTGCAAAAGCCATTCTTTAAATAAATTTAAAGCAAATCTATGAAGAATTTCGTAATTAACCAGCATAATACCGAGATATTTACTAACCTATGCGACTCTTGAATACATGCTTTCAGGTACTTCATATTATCAATGGAATTCCCTTTAAGACCGCTTGACGAATGTTCCATAATATCTCGATACAAATTTTCCTGAGCACCAGGATTTTTGGCTAAATTATAGAGTAGAAATCCCAAAGAATTTCCCGTCTAATAAAAAAAAAAGAACACGTGCAAATAAAAACAATACAAAGAATACATACAGTAAAATCATGAAATGGTGTCCTATGCTTAAAAAATAATTTACCGTGTCGAATCCTGCTTCAAATAGTTCTGTCATGAGAAGACTGATATCCGGATATTTTAAATTTTTATTTTCAAACAGTCTTTTAATAAGTTCCAGTTTTCCGTCATCTTGGTATTCCGGATCTTTCAGTTTCAACTCTGCTTCTTGAATGCATTTTGCAGCAAAGCTGTGAAAAATGAATACATATAATGAGACAATGGTATGACATAAAAGGCGTGGTTAAATCTTATTTGGGTACTTAAGTATTATCGCAACAATCGCCAACTCTATTAATAGCTCGCCAAGTTGGCAATCCCAATTTCCTATGTGTGGTACCAGCCGAACTGGCAACCAGGCGCTTTGTCTCATAATGTCACCAATAGGTTGTGATAATATGCAAGTATCCTTATTTGAGAATCTTTAAGTACCCAATCTATATTTACTACAAATTTTACGAATTAAAATCGTGTCGTCATTATTGATATCAATAACATTGCTATATTGTAGCTACTGTAACTAGACGAGTGTCTAATGCAGAAAAATATCCCAGCGACGGCGTAATTTGGAGCTATTATTTTCTGTTGCCGAAAGTAAAAGAAAGCAAAATTTGATAATGACAGTACGATTAGGCTCGATTCCACCCCAATTTTGGGGGAGAACACCCTGGGGGTGATCAGGGACCCCACCTCTCTTCCCCTACCACCAACCTCAAGAGCGGACTTGCGGTTCGACGACTATTTAGAGTACCCCATACCGCAAAGGCACTGTACATTTACAAACATCTATGCCTTCTTCGGGATTCGAACCTAGTCCCTAAGGCACAGCAGTCAACGTCACTAACCACTATACCGAATAGACGACTGTTACTGTCACCTACGTGGTGCTCAAAGCCACGGCTAACGACAAGCGTACATTACTAGCCCCTTGCCACGATGAATTTCGTCGGTCTCGATCTGACACCATCAGTGAGTGAGTGAATATTAACGTCACACTGTTCAGCTACTCGAGCGCTTTAGGTGACGGAACTCGTAATTTTGAACCATAGTCAAGTGACAAGGACGACACCTGAGCTAGCACCACACACCAACGGGAGGACGTTTGAGCTCTCGACAAATTTAACGTGCATCGCTGGCCTACGCGGCGGGTTTCGGCGGTACTAGGCTTGAACTCATGGCACGCTTGCCACGAGTCCGATACCTTGACCACTGGGCTACCGCGACCCTCTGACACCGCCAGACAGGTGACATTAGAAACAACAAGATTTGATAAATTTCATTTTTAAAAGTTTCATATTTATAAAAGTTTTGCTTCATGAACAATAAAATTTATTTTTAATTGAGTTCATTAGTGGTAAAAACCGTAATTATAATCGGTTCTTACGTATTGTACTATCGACCCATTTTGCCAAACTAAAAGACATCGCCAGTTAAAGAATTTTCGCCAAATATGCCGAACTTATATAACACAATATAAAAATACATTAAATTTATCAATATCTGCATTGTGGTACTTTTTATTTGTATTAGCATTTGAATGAGTGATAGTTATATTTACATCACACATTAAAACTGCACTAGGACTATTGGCGACGGAACTCTTAATTTGGAACCATGGTCAAGTGACGAGAACGACACCTGAGTTGGCACCCTCCTCTTCTAACTTCCAAACCACATCAACGGGAGGATGTTTGAGCCTCGACAGATTTTCGGCCCCCTCTTCACGGCAGGTCTTCAGCAGCACTGGACTCGAATTCATGACATGACAGCCCCGAGTTCGTAACCTTGACTTGTAGGCTACCGTGGACAATAGTATTTGAAAACGACACAGTTAAATTTCTGTGACCTCAAATAAAGTTACGTTCGATAATTTGCAAAGCCTTGTTCTAGAACACTAGCTAGAGTATGAAATTAAAAAAAGGGAAAAAGTTATGTTCTTTTTGCTTTAAAAGTTCTGAAGCATTAAAATCAAAATACCTAGCTTGATTTGTTAAGGTATCCGACTACGTTCGGAACCGGGATTTTAAAAAATCGCATAAATGAATAATTTTCATGATATTTAGTGTCACTTAGATTAGCATACATGTATAAAATTGTACTAAGGACATTTTGACAAAAAAAAAACATTTAAATACAATATTTCGGCAAAAAATTAACTTAGAATAACCTTTTTTCAAAATGTTCTCCTTTTGTGAAAAATGCTTCTATTACAATAATATTTTGCCTGTATATAGCTCAGACCTCTGTACAGAGGCTCAGCTATGAATTTTGAAAAATGCACATTGTTTTCAGAGTTACAACCCTTTGAAATAATTACCGGCGTTTTTTAAAAATTTCTCCCCTCTGTTGTCGTAAAACATGGATAAACCCACTTCTAAATTATATGTTTCAAAAATTCTAGTTGAGCCTCTGTACAGAGGTCTGAGCTATATACAGGCAAAATATTATAATAGAAGCATTTTTCACAAAAGGAGAATATTTTGGTCATTCTATGTTCATTTTTTGTCAAAGTATTGTACTTAAATATTTTTTTTTATTGTAACACTATTCTTAAAACAATTTTATATACATTTTCTAATCTAAGTGACACTAAATATCGCAAATAGTATCCATTTACACGCTTTTGCAAAATCACGGTTCTGAACGTAGTCGGATACCTTAATGCAAGGATATATTTTATATAAAGTTCTACAAACTGCAGCTCCCATATGGAATTTGGGACACTGGAAAAGGAGATATTTTGCTACGTTACGTCACACATATATTGATGGTTAAGAGTATAATACATAATCTATTAAATAAAAATTTAACTTTTTTTTAAATGGATGAATAGATTCTGAGCTGCAAGAGCATGTTTTTAATTAAAAGCTACATATTATGAAGATATGGTTTTACCTTTGAAAGAAACTTTGGGAGCGTACAAGTTTCTTATACGTCGGAGTTGGAAAAATCTTCCACCAAGGAAATCCTAAGAGACTGTCGGCCATACTCTTCAATGCGTCATCAGCAGCTTGGGTCAGTTTTTCACCGAACTCTCTCTCTTTATCGTTTCCCACATCTAGCGAAATCAATCCTAACCTCTTGCCAAAACAAACTATACCTATAGCTAAAACGACGAAGAGAAAAAATATTAAGTGTATGTGTTTTTTTTTTAACAAAAGACTTGTTATACAGGCTTTATGAATTATTCGTAAAATTTCAAATTAATTTTTCCATATTAATCCTTCCATATTAATTTTTTAATGAACTCATTTTAATTATTATAAATTTTGATAAATTGTTATGATCCTCGGAATAAGTTCTTTGTATTAAAAAAAAATGACATTGAAAGACGTGACCACCCACGCGTCAAGAAAATGCAATCGAAATATTTTGGCTAATGTGATCGTATTAATCCTGTCTAAATAATTACATATTTTTTAACAAATCTTATATACGAAATTTGATAGTATTGTTGCGAATTTTGTGTAACGAATGCTTAAAATAGTTTAAATAATTTATATCTAGATGTGTAATACGTTAACATTACTGCTATATATATTTTTGCTAAAATATCCGCAAGCAACGCTGTTCCTTACATTATTTTGGCGATTCAATGGAAACTTGGCAAAATGTTAGTAATAGAACCAAGTTGGCCTCATTTTTGGAGACCATTTTGGCGATCTTTTTTTGACGAGTTCGCTACCACACATGGATGCTTTTGGAAATTAATGGAGAAATCTACTTTTTTTCACGATCTATGACGTAAGCAGATTTTTTGAGAACAATTCGTGAAGACTATAAATGGGGAATCACTCGCCGTAACCGAGTCAGTATTGTCTTGAGCCGTTTCGACCGAGCGATTGATTGCGAATATATTATGTATTTGTATTTCTAGGTATTGATAGTTGTGTATTAATGCTTTAGAAGGCGTGAAGACCTTTTGGGATTTATTTTACAAATATTTACTGTTGTATTGTATCCTGTATTTCTAAGACTTGTTCTTCGACAATAAATTTCCATCGGTCCTGAAGAACTGTTTTTCTCTTTAAGTCTGATTGCATGAAATCCTCGAGCCCTGATCTACATAACAATACAATGTTTAAAATAACTCGCCAAGTTGGCACCTCCGATTTCGCATGCGTTTTACGTGCTGAATGGGCAACCATGTGCTTCCTTTCATATAATATCGCCAATACGGTTGCGATAATACGCCAATACCAAAAAATATTTAACCGCTTTTCAACCGGAATACAATAAAAAATGTGTTGCAAAATTACAAATAAAAATTATTTTTCAGCAGTAATTATAAATAAAATTTATTATATTGCTCAACCCGGCGATAACATTATCTTTTCACTTGTCGAAAATTGAACTTTCATAGCATGCTTCAATAAAATTTTAACAAAAATATTTTCAACTTACAACAACCGATTGTTCCTTTTGATCTTCGAAACACATTGCTTATAAATTTCTTAAGGTAAATATATATTCCATAAAATGTTTTCTTTCTCAATTAAGCTTATTTTATCCATTTATGTTAATATTTTTTTTATTATTTTAATATAATTACCATTTTAGCATTTTTAGCTTCATATCCCATTTATAATTAATATGAATTACCGTAAAATCCGGCCGTAATAATACGCACTTATACTTTCAAGCTGCATTTTTTAATTTTGATATATTCTTTACATAACACGCACCTCTTTTTTTATGAAAGAACCTGAAATGTACGTGTGCAACGCTCTTACATTTTACATTTATTCGAGGTATTATGCTAGGCTTTTGAAAAAATAAAATTCTTCTAGAACTTCAACCTTAAGTTCATATGGTATGTCATTTCTTTTAAATAAACAGTATTCGATCCATGTAAAAGTTCAATTCCTTTATGCTGCTTTCTTTTATTTTTGAAGCTCTCATTCTTATTCTAAACGCATAACGTGTACTCTTAAATTTTGATCCAATTTTTGGTGTTAAGAGTAATGAGCATTGAAAAATCAGTATAATGCGTATTTTAAGTCAAATTAGTTTTTAAAACGAGCACTGTTTTTATTCTAAATTTAATCTTCATTATAACCCAGTTTAATTCATGTTTAATTATATGAGACAAAAAAATAATTTTTAAGGCATTTTACGTAATTGCGAGAGAGAGAGAAAGAACAAATTATAATATTACATCACAGTATAATTATGTAATAATTTTAAAGGCGATTTAGTTTTTATCAAACTCCAATTCCTCTCCACTCTTAAATTTAAAATTTTTCAGACACAGGAGTAATTCAAGATTTCACACCAAAAACGTCCAAAAATTCGGTTGATTTTAATCTCAGTAATAAACCTTTTACCTGCAAACTATTTTTTTAATTTCTGGAGAACTATTTTAAAGATTTTGTAACACATATATGTATATATATATAATCCAAAATATGTATACACAGATAACTATAGAACTTAAGTATAACTATTCAAGATAGGAAATATTATAGGCACAGTAGTACAATAACAAACTCCTGGCCTTAGGAACCAAGATTGCAGGTTTAAGCAAGTTTTAGGGCTAGCCAACCTTCACTTGTAGTTTGTCTGTACGAAGTGCCACGGAGAAAGGAAAGAATATTAGGAGAAATTTAAATATTACAAATAAAATCACTATACTAATAAAATATAACGATAAACTTATAGCCTACTAGTATTCATAGTATAGATTAAAAGTCGATGAAAAAGGTAAACAGTAAGATTTACTTCGTGAGTGTATCAACTGGTTATCTTTCCCGCCAAATACAACAGAGGAATAATAGTACCGCATAAAGTTAAAAATTATGATAGAATAATATAAAGTCTATATATAAATATGTATGCTTAAAAATCATAAATATATATTCATATAAATATTTGTGCAAAATAAATGAATATAAGAAATACTTAAATAATATTAATTTATTAAACATGTGGCGCCATCTGTTGAATAATTGTATAATTAGTTAAAAATACTAGTATTAAAACATAATGTCAATAAAGGTTATTAATACAAATTGTATATCCCTGAGAACTATTAGAAATATAATTGTAAAGAAAGTTAGCAGGATATCCATGTCCAATACATTGTTTAATAAAGTTATTAAGATTAAAATAAATATTAGCTTTATCGCTAACTAATGCATCATTACGATAAATATAGTTAAAATAATATTTCTATAAATAGCTATAGATAAATTTGAATTCCAGTAAGGCACTTTAAGTATGTTAAAATTAAAGGCATCTCTTTTATCATAAATATTACTATGTAATTTCAAATCCTTACTATACAATGTTACATCTAAGTAATTAGTTTTAAGTGGATTATTATTAATTTTAACTAAGTTTAAATAATCTGGATAAAAAATTAATATTGGGATTGATTATTTATATATGTGTGTGTGTGATTGTGTATGTGTATTACCTTCTTCTGCAAATCTATAAATATCTTGAAGAAAGTTCGGGATAAGTCCATGTTCATCCCTTTTTTGATTTATTAGCTGTACAAAGTCCTCCGCTACTTTCTCATGAAGTGGAAAATAAATCTCTGGAAAACTAGGATGCATAATGAATTGTATAGCTTTTCGGAGATGATACCATTGTTCACCATTCCTGGAGAAGAAAATATTTAGTACGAATTTGTATAAAAGATAGAATTTTAAGAAGTTTTCAGCTCGGAATATACAAATTTATGCATTGAAATATTTTTCCCATTACAAAAAAAATTAATAGAGTAAACAACAGATGCAGTATTTTAATTAAAACCAATAAGAAGATTTTACTCATAATTTCAGATAGAAATAGCATTAAAAACTAATAAAATTGCGGTAAGTTATTTGAGTTTAAAATTGATAATTTTGCTTTATTTTTTGAAATTTTATATAAATTAAACATTTTGTCAGAGTATACCGTCAGTTAAAAGTATTGTAAATATGATATTTTTTTATGATATGCACATGAAAACTAAGCTCAGTGGCGCAACCGCCCATGAGGGCCAAGACCTATAGGGCGCATCTCAGTTTTCATGACCTTTGGCACTAAGGTGCATGAGCAGATATGCCGGTTAGGTGGTCAGTCTGACACGAAACCCCCAGTGTTTAGTTCCTAAGCAAGTACACATACTAGTACTAATTTATCAACCCACTAAAGCAGGGGTGGTGAACCTTTTTGGATTAACGTACCATTTTTTCTAAAAATGGGGTATAGACGTGCCATCAAATAATTTTGACTTGTGATTTTTGGGAAAATAATAAAGCTAAATACTAACTCAAAACTCTTTGTTTACTATTAAAAAATATATTTTGCACTGTATAGCAGTAAATGTTTTAGATATACGTGTAATTCAAATTAAAGTAACATTAGTGTGACTTCTGTTGTTGCCGATTAGTTGACAAGTAACTTACATTAAAATTATAAGATGTTACTTTTAGCACAGAACGATGCTGAATTAGAGTCATCAGCCAAATGATCTCTGCGTCTTAAATGTTATTCATCTCTGAAAATAATGATTCTTGGGCAGAGGTAGATAGAAACATGGTTAAAATAGCATGAAGACAGCTTCTTCAAACAGTTAAATAAGTCTGGAATCGGATTCTATGTTTTCAAAATTTCGTTACTGCCATTTTTACTTATATTTTTATTAATTTTTCTGTTCCACTCAATTCCAACATTTTCCTTGTTTCAATGAATTTTCGAATCCATATTCAACTAGACTGGAAATCAATCAGTTGCATTTCAAATTCTTCAGTCTCCGACCAATCAAATTGGGACAAGTTCTGCGTATCAAATGAAGTCGCATCAGGGTACATAATAGTTATGTAAAGTTCTTCAATAACTTTTTCGTTGTCTAGTTTTTTCAAGTTTCGGAAGTACTTGTAGTTTTTTTGTAATAATATAGTTTCTAAAAACATGCAATTTAGCGCCAAAAGCGTTGAGATCCGTCTTGAAGCTATTTTTTTGTGTGTGTGTGTCTTGAGGCTTTACTTTCAAAATCTTTGAAATGTTGGCATATGTCTGTAAAAACGAGACTGATCACTCGCGTTTATTCGTAATACTTCATAGTGAACTAAAATGCAAACCGTTTTGATCGGTGACGTGCCCGAAATATTGGGTCGCGTGCCATCAATGGCACGCATGTTTATTGGTTCGCCATCCCTGCACTAAGGGGTTGGAAAGGCAAAGTCGACCTTGGCCAGTCCGGGACTTGAATACTGAACCTGTAGCGTGGAAGCGCAATACACTATCACTCAGCCATTGGGCTTCTATATGTTGCAGGAAAATGATGAACTTAGGCCTTTCATCAAATCCCTAAGGGAGAGGATTAATTCACGGAAGATGTTAAAATCTCTTTTGGGTCATTTCCCTGATGTAAGTAAGTGATTTGATCAAATCCCCGAATTTTTTTTTAGTGAAATGATGAAATGAACAAGTCAGCATTTGTAGAGCTCTATTTTCGCTTGTTACCACTCCCTTTTACTTCCTCTCTCTCCTCGTCAGGCAACGCCGGGCTTCTGATGTGACACAACAAAACAAAATGACCTAATTATCATTTTTTAGTTTTATTTAGTTAAATTCTTTGCATTATCTTTCGAATGATATATCACTTTTGCATGCCTGAAAATTAGAAACTGGATAAAACTTAAATTGAAAAATGTAAACAAACAAATTAGGGAATCTGACGATGCCCTCTTCATAGATAAAAAAGCTTTTTGATAATGAAACAATATATATAAAAAAATTAAGTCAATTTCTACTTGCATCAACAAAGAAAATTTTTATTTTAGCTACTTTTTATTAAATAGTTACAATTAATATAAATATGTATATACATATGACAGAATCGCAACATTAAGTGGTAATTAATTTTTATTAATTATCATTAAAGTATCGTATTGTCATCCAAAAAAAAAATCTTGTACATAAAATTTCAGTTCAACTGAATGTTTAAAACAGGGGTGTCCAACACTCGGCTCGCGGGCCGCATGTGGCCCGCCAGTACGTAAATTACGGACCGCCGACTCTTTAAAATTTTTTTAAATATCAGCTTTTTAAAGTTTTTTCATTTTGAAATTAATTTGAGGGGAAATTTATATATATATATATATTATATATTTACAATGTATTTGCCTGTCACCTGTTCTTGTTTTAAAATAAATCCTTTTTGATAATAGAAGTGTTCTTTGATAAAATATAAATCCATTTTTATCTAAACAGTTACGTTTGATTTTGCTATAATAAATTACTTTTTTAATAAGTTCCGAATAAAATTATGCATATCCTTTACTACGGATAGTACATGATTCTCTTTGTGTGCAACTTTCATTTCACCTCCTTTTTTGTTTGGAGTGCCCAAAAAGCAAGAGGCAGTAAGAGATGCTTTTTAAAGTTTTAAAAAAATATTCAGGACATTTAAGATAAAGGACAATGTATACTTAATCGTTTGTAAATGGCAGTATTATCAAATTTCAACAATGAGTAACGAAAGATCAATTCAATAGGAACACCGTAATTTTCAAGAAAATGGCAACTGTAATATTTTAAACATTTGATCATTGCATTATTATATTATACAAACATTATTATATTATCTATGTCTGTATACATGGAAGATAATGAAAATAATTCATTCTGCTTTAAATTTTCACTCCAATAAATGTTTTTTTGTTTCCAAATCTGATATAAAGGTACACATTTTTTTATGTGTGGCCCGCGAGATTATAATGTTTTTCCAAAGTGGCCCGCAAGGTCATTTGGGTTGGACACCCCTGTTTTAAAACATGAGAAAAAAACCTTTTTAAATTTTGACACAAGTCACCAAAAGGGTCGCTAAGTCACCAAAAATGATGTCAAGGTGGTGTATTTGTAATGCTTTAAATCATTAGTTTTAATCTATTAATTTTTATTAATTATAATTAAATTATTGTATTGTCATCCCAAACAATCACATATAAAAATTCAGCTCTATTGAGCGCTTTAAAATGTATTTTATTAGCGACTGAAAATTCCACCAAGATAAATAAATAAATATATAGACAGTGTGAGTTAATAGTAGGAATTGAAAAAGCTATTTTAAAACGGGAAATAACTGAAAAAAAAGGTGTTACAAATACAACAGGATATTTCTGAAGTACTACATTAATGTATAATTTTATTAAAAAATTGTTTTAAATTCTACTACAACTATTCCTTTTCTTTTTAAAAAAAACCCCAGCTTTATTATCTAATTAATTTATTAATTAATTTCGAATAAATAATTTGTAATTCAACAATTATTGTTGTATTAATTACTCTGTTTTTAATAATGCACCACATATTTACTAAATAAACAGTTTTAAACTCCTGACAATATTATTTCATCATTTCACTGAAACGGGTTAGGGATTTGATCAAATCACTTACTTTCCTTAGGGAAATCACCTTACGGAGCTCTTATTTTAACATCTTGCGTGAATTGATGATCTCCCTTACATATTTGATGAAATCCCTAATTTAATTTTTTTCTTGTTACGTATACACATTATTACAGTAAGAAATATTTGTAAAGAGGAAATATGTAAAACCTTAGTATTACAAAAAGTTTCATTTGATTTGGGCGTGAATTAACATTTCGAACTACACAAGAGCTATGGGTAACGGACCTTTAGATTTGTATCTTTAGTTAGATGTTGAGGATCTAACATTTCTGGTACGTTTTTTAAACATGTACATATGCCCAAGGGTTAACTTTGAAACACGGAGCTTCGCGAGAGCAAAAGAACTTCAGTTATCCCCATTATAAAAATTCTACTATTTAACAAACAACCCTAAATTTGACAGATGGAACTCCTTATTTTAAGTGATTATGAATTTAAGTTATAAATAAAAATCTATAAGTTAAACGTTATAATTTACTCAGTTATCTAAATGAATTAATGAAGAGAGAATTATGGCATCCCCTTTTGGTTTTCACGCTATGTCGGGAGGGAAGAAAATGTAAAAATTTTTGAGAGAGTACTGTGTGCAATTTTTGGTCAAATCCAGTTTATACAAAGGTGAATTACCAATAAGTCTATACATCTATGGATTCATTATCTTCTATGGTTAGATGAACTGCAAGGACATGCTTCAACTTAATATTCAATCCTCGGGAAAAATGTATTTTAAAGTTTGTTTCACTAAAATTTTGAAAGGAATATGCCGTTTCCTACCAACCCGGTAAAAATGTAAGCATTACAACTGTAAACGATTTAGTCCCTTTTTACTTGGTTGAAACAAATGTGATGCCGTATTACCAATTGGTATTCACGACTATATAAGGTGAAACCAGGGCTCGACTGAAATGTCGAAAGCGCTGAAGTCTTGGCTATGGGCCACTAGGCTACCTAGGCCCAAAGAAAATCTCAACAAATGAATAAATGACATGTATCTTAATAGAAAGTCAAAATAATCTTCTTTCAGCTCATGGCGATATGATTAAAAAATTATAAAAAGAAGAAAGAGCCAGTAGAAGAAGGGGGAAGTCAGTTACTTCTGACGCTGGCATTTTCGCTCGAGAGTAGTGAAAATTACTATATAAAAAGTAAATAAAATAGTGTCAGGTGTAAATTTACTCCAACGTTCAAGTACGTGGAACAATGATTTTTGTGAGCAAAAAGGTACACTAAGACGGAAATTGATAAAAAAATCTGCGTGGTATATGGCTCACAAGCAAATATCACGCCCAGACATAACGAAATGGTTCCAACAATTCAAAGAAGGTCGCACACACTTGACTAATTCGGAAAAGCAAGGAAGACCAACAACGTTGACCACAACACACCTCGTATAATCCTCATCTTGGATTTCCATGTGTTCTGCATGCTCAAAGAATATCTGGGAGGATGCCATTTCGTCAATGATGATCAGGTTAAGGATGTTTTCAATTAATGTTAAAGAATAGGACCCGAATTTGGAACATCTTTTCAGATATAAAAGAAACGAAAATTTAGTAATATTCTGGCTTTACTATCCTTTAGAGAGCAGCATTTTTATCCTACTTCCCATTTTTAACCGAGTTGATTCATTTTTTCTGCTATAAAATGTGTTTCACATTTTTTTATCCTATACCGTAATGTTAAATGGGCTTTGCCTTCACGTGTTAAAACAAAAAAAGAAAGTATACACAAAATATTTTGAAATTTAAAAAAAAAAAACACTATATTGTAAACAGAGGTACGAGTTATGTTATAGCAAATTTCCATGGAAATTGGGTTATTCTTCTGTCTGAAAATGTGCTTCGCGTTTAGTTAGAGCTCTCCTACTTTTAACGAAAACGGCCTTAAGAAAGCTGTTGTATGCTGACAATGACAAGGAGTGAATTCAGCATCCCGACAAGCATTTAAAGTGAGTTGGTGATTACGTAGAGAAATAGCTTGAAATGCGTTTGGGATTCTATTGCATTCCTAGTCTCAAAGGGTTATTGACCTACAGTATCCGAATGCAATCTACTTTCTGAATGTCACAAGTATTGGTAACAAACATTCATAATTTCGGTTGCTTTTATTTTTACTAAATAAATAATCTGATGATTTTGAGTTCAAAAGGATTTTCGTCATTCAAATCTTCTTTGAAAATCAAATGTTCAAGTATGCTTATAGTATGTTAAGACTACATGGATTTATGGTTAATTTAGCTTATAAAAAACATCAATCTAAAATGCTTTTTTCAAAAACAATTTTTTTAAAAAAAAAGTAACTAAAAATGAAATATGAAATATTTTTTTTTATCGAATTAAACAATTTTGAATTTGTATCAAATTCTTATGCCTATATCATTGACTATTAATTTTACAAAAACATTTCAATCTCGAAAAGATACTAAGAAAAAAAATTTAAAATCCTGTAAATATTTTTAAAGTAATTTTGTGCATGAACAAAAAATAACTTATTAAATTTCTTAAAAGAAATACAAATAGAATATTTTATCATTTTACTGTTAAATTTTCACTCCTTTTTACAAGCTTTTATTTAACTTGCAATGTAAATTGTTCGTGTGGAATCTTGCAACTCAACTGTGAAGCTGATGTCTTCAATCGATTGAGCTGAAATTTTGTATACACGTTAAGTTTGGATGACAGTGCATGTTTTGAGCATTTATATTCCGATATCGCACTTAGTTAAAAATATATTAATTAAAAACCTTTTACTCCTGTTAGCTTTTTATTCTGCCCAGCACCTTATATGATTGAGCTTACGGAAGTTCCGATTTTTCGACTTTTTTAAGAAACACTTATTCTTTCAATCAAACTGAGACAAAAAAAAATAATTCCATAATCTGTAAGATCATTTATTTCGCTACGATACGGTATAATTCTTTTTTAAAAATAATGATGTTTTCTATTTTATTACGAGTTTTTCTAAAATGAATCAAAATCGATGCGTTTTCATAAAAATGATTTCTAAATCGTTCCGTATGAATATTTTTTTCGTGTTAATGAATCGATACTCTGCACAAAGTTCAGGCTTTTCTCTTTTAGAATCAGTCATTTAAAAAATAAAATGCCAAAATCTTTTTTTTTTTACGATTTTTCAAAAAGTACTCAAATTTTTAATAAAGCATTTAAAAACTTCGTTATTTTTAAAGATAATCGCACGAAAATATATTTTCGTTTGTAGAATAGTATTATCCAAATTCTGCTCAGAAATTGAAAGAATTGGTTTAAAATTAAGAATTTACAATTTTTTGCGTTTTTTGTTTTTAATATAACATTATAGTAAAAGCAAAGCAAAAAAAAAAACAAGTTTTAATATTTTGATTTATTGTGCTTTGTCCAAGGTTGTTTTGGTCTTACAGTGTTTAACCCCCTTCCCATTATCTTGTTGCGGCCCGAGTGAAATATCTATCATATGTATGTGGCCTGGCGGGAAAAAAAGGTTGAGGAGTTCAAAATTAACAGGCAAACGACCTTGCAACAATGATGCGTTGAATGAGATGAACAGACTGAGAAACCTGTGCCCAGCGATAACGAAAAAGTAAAAAATAAATTAAAAGTAGAAAAACTTTTTTTTTAGTTTAAATGCTCTAAAAAGAATAAAATAAACTTTTCTTTTAAAACTTTTTTTGCTATCAACTTATAACGTCGTGATACAATTTATGATATAAAAGCTTGTCGAGAGATTTACCTGTGTAGATAAACAAACAAATTAAATAACTTGATCTGATTGATTTTAATTTTTAAAATTTTCAAACTAAGTAAATACGAGTACTTAAATCTCGCGACAAGCTTTAATATCATAAATTGTGTAACAACGTTATAAGTTGATAGCAAAAAAAAAAGTTCATTTTATTCTTTTTAGAGCATTTAAATAAAAGTTTGTTTTTAAAAAAGTTTTTTACTTTTAATTTGTTATTTTGTTACTTTCAATATCATGGTTCAATAATATAGTTAGTTGGAAAAATTATTTCTCACATTTATTAAAAATCCATATTAACTCACTCAGTTATAAGTCCACCGCAGCTATAAAGATCCTTCCTTTTAAGTCTGTAGTGTCTTAATGCTTCAAATAAAGGCCGTTGAGGATATTTATTACCAGGAGCGAATAGCTTTTCGATATCTTCAGCATTGAAAAGAAGCAACAATTTGATTCCCAAATCCAAGCGTACCACTGGTCCATACCGATGGTAAAAATCTTTGTAGGCGTCATTTATCCGCTCAAACGCATAAGGCCCTTGAAAAGAAATAAAAGTTACTAACCTCTTCATACATTTGTGAGTTTCAGCTTATTTGATTCAAATATTTGGTAAAAATAGAAATCGACTTTCATCAATTTGTAATAAGGATTTTACTATGTTAGCTGACCCAAATGGTTTTCATCACGGTCGCAGTACTTAAAAAAGAAAACCGATAGATATCAATGTTTCAAACATTTGTTTCGACAAATACAATGTTGAGCATATGATCTCATTTGATAACGCACTGCGGATGAATTAAACTTTTAAATCCATATCGAGACGTCATCACATATTTTTCTTGGAAAATATAAATTTCCTTTTAATTTCTCTTACAAAAAAATTAACTTTATTGAATATTTGCCCTGTGTTTTTTAAAAATTATTATGAATGCTTCTGAAAACAGACTGTAATCCAGTGCTTCTCTAACTTAATATTTGCGATCCAATTTTCAATCAGAACTTTCATCAGAACTTCACATAAGGGAGTGCCAATTGACCAAGTGAAGGGACCCGAGCGATTTTCTGTACGAAACTAGCTCTCAAGGGCCCTTAAGGTATCCGACTACTTGCGACAACTTTTTTTTTTTTTTTTTTTTGAAAAAAAGGAGATATGAAGATATTTGTGATTTTTATATTTATTTAGTATATTTTAAGGAAAAAATCCTAAAATTGGTAACAGAAAAAAAAATTATTATTAAAATGGGAAAAAACTAGTAAAAATGTACGAAAAATTACATAAACGGGGCCGCACTCTGTGCAAAGATTTTAAGAACAAATTCTCAATTTTTCAATTTTGATGTGTTACTTTGTTATTCCTGTTTGAAGTGACCTTCACGATAAGAGATATTTTAATTTTTACAAAAACTAGAGCACTTTATCTAAGTCATTATACGAAATTGCTTAAAAAAACATCGACTATATTCACATAAAGAACTGAAATTTTTTAAATAAAACAGTTATTGATAAATCTGAAGATCAAAACACTTCTACTGTTATGCAGAACATAAGCAAAAAAATTTCAGCTAATTATTTTTTAAACTTTTTGAGCAATCGCGGTCCTCGTTTGAGTTTTTCGAAAAAAAAAAACACATTTCGAGTAAAACGCATTTTAAAGTTTGACATTTTGTGTAAAGTTATGGCATTTGCTTTTACTAAAACGCTTGTAGTTTTTGTTCTAGTGGAGGGAAAATAAAGTACTTGGTATTGTTATTAAGTTAATAAAATAGTCTATAAAATAAAGTCATAAAAAAATTTGCTAATTTTTGAAAAAAAATCGTGGTTTTAGGGTAGTCGGATACCTTAAGGGCACAATATAAAAATGTGTACTTAATATAAATCATGAATTAATAAAATATTTTTTCCTTACACGAAAGCTTTTATTCACGCAAAAGTTTATATTCCGTACTTGGATATTATACGAGACAGTCTTAAGTACAGGGAAAATCATTTAAACACGAAACTGAAGGGATTGAAATATTTTTTCGTGTTAAAGGATGTTGCAAAAGACATAACAAAATTAAGTTTGAGTTTATTTTATTTACATATATATATGTATTAATTTATGTGTTTAATAAAAATCAATGACGCGTAAACATTCACAAGAACTTACAGAAATTTAATACGAATTTTAAAGTTTTTTTGAAAAACAAAACAAATATTGAGTTTTGTGAAAAAATCTGATATTTTTCTTTGCATTGTCTTTTTATGGCATCAAATTGTCAACAAATTGTTCGATGTCACCCACCTTGTTATTTTTTTCACCATTGGTACGTGTGTCTAAATAACTGAACATACTTTCCATGATGTTCCTCATTTCGCATGACGTAGGAACAGGAGCTGCATTATTCATTTCATTTTCGTCGTCGGAATCTACAACTATGATATTTTTTGAGCTTGTGTGTGTGTGTGTGTGGACAAACTCTAAAATATCTTTATCTGCCATAATTTGGGTTTTACACATTGTCATCATCTACTGCAACGGTGGGACAGTCCAATCCAACTGGAGTTTCCCTTATTTTATTCATTCTCAGAAGGGAAATCTTTGTGTTAAGAGATTTTCGTTTCGTGTTAAGAGAAAAAGACATGAAAGTACATAGTATATCGAGTGAGTCAATATTAACGTCGCACTGTTCAGCTACACGAGGGCTTTTGGCGACGGACCACGTCCCTCTCCTAACTACCACAGCAACGGAAGGACGTTTGAGCTCTCGACAGATTTAACGTGCATCGCTTCCCTACATGGCGGGTCTTTAGTGGTACTGAGCTCGAACTCGTGACATGCCAGCTACGATTCGATACATAGACGACTAGGCTGCCGCGGCGACGTAGTTTATCGAGACCACTATGTTATTTCATGTTAACTAGTATTTTGCGTTAAACATATTTCACTGTACTCAGATTCTTAAGGCACTGGGCCCGGGCCCAAAACATTACCCTCGGGGGGACTCGTTTGTTCACAACTCTGTCTTAATAAGATCATAATCCGGATTATTTTAATATGGTCAAATATTATTCCCGCACATATGCTCCGAAAAACAGAATTTTAAACTGCAAGTCAACTGGCAAAAATGGTAAGACTGTATTATTATGAGATGACCGTTTTCTTTGTCTAGGCTTCGACCTAATACCATAAACCAGCGGTTCTTAAACTGGTCCGTATAGTCTCTCATATAACGTCGAGATTCCCTTTTTTACAGACTCTGAAAGGCCTCGTGGAAAAACTGACGGATGTGCCATACTGGACTGGATCACTAAATTGTCTCCAATGCAAAAACTCTACTAGAACTTATATTTTGATCAAGAATATTCAGTCGACGAGCGATGTTCAATATCTTGAGAGTGCGATGTCACCCTGATAACATAAAGGAAGGGGGCGATTGAAAGTTTAAGAACCGCTGCCATAAGCAATCAATCAACTAATTTATTCGAAATGTGGCCATTGGTCGAGCCGGTTTGTGCCTAGGTATTTGAGATCGAGTCGTACACATTTGTTTCAAATTACTGTTTAAATGAGTATTTTACAATGCATGCTGTATACTGTCTACTTTAAAAAGATCTAAGGTAGAATCTACTTTTGCATAGGGGCCCAGGACCTCAAAAATCTTAAGATTTCTCTGGACCCAGGTCCTTAACCCCTCATCTACCGACGGTACTTATAAGTACCACTCACTTTAAAATTACATAGAATAACCATTTTTATGAATATTCGGACGATACTTAGCAGGAATATTCTTTCAAATCCACTCTTCCAAGATATATTGCAGCTCGGGTTCTATGATGAGTATTTTAGCGGGAGAGGCGAATAGTTTTATAGCAAAAATTGCGTTTTCAGTGGATTGCGAAGATTAACTATTTTTTCGCAACAAAAATGACAATGTCAAAAAATAAGTCTTACTTTTTTTTTTTAGATGTTAATGAAGACCTTAGAAGACGATTCGATTATTTATTTTAAGTGAGCAGTGTATATAATTAATTTTACAGTTGAATATCTTCAGTTAATTAATTAGCTCTAACCAGTGGCACACACAGGAATTTTCAAGGGGGCCGGGGTTGAAAGTTCACCATTCTTGTATCATGCTCCTTTTGATTTTATCGATTTTCGATAACAAAACACAGTAAAAAACTAGTTTTTGAATAAATAATTAGCATTAATTAATAAAATTAATAATTAATAGCAAGTAATTAATTAAATTTTACGTACTATATACTTAGAATCATAATCAATCGGAAAAAAATCAAGGCCTTTGAGGACCCCCCTTGTGTGCACCACTGGCTCTAACGGATTAAATTTCCCAAAGTTGAGTATTTTGCTTATGTGTATCCTTTATTTTCAATGTAGTGATTCAAAAAAAATATATTACATGAAAAAACTGCAGTAAATCATAATGCGATAGATTAAGAGTTAAAGAGCCTTAAAACGTCCCTAACTGTACTTCAATAAATTTTCTTTTGTCTTTACACGAATTCAGTTTTATATCTGCTTTCAAGTAATCTAATTTATCTACCTACGATGCGACATTGTATGTTAAAATGTACTCATACTTTACAAAACTTACCCCTTTTACGAAATAAATGTAAGTGTCCTATAATAGGCCACCTTGGAGGCGCAGGTATGGATGAGAAGGGTTTTAGACACTCTTCATCCATTGCACTTGTGCTGCTCGCATTACATTGCGAAGCTACTACTCTGGGAATATTTATTAGAATGCCTGTTCCACATGGCTCGGTAATCCTTAGTACACTCCGAATCATGATTTTTATAGTTGTTACAGCTCATGAAATACGTACAAGACCATCTAAAAGAAATATAAAAGCAAACTGGATATTATATGGGTTACAATGATTAATAAATAAGCCTAAAAAAGTCATCAAAGAAAGAAATTATAATGCGAAAAATCTATTATTTTTAAAAATTTCTTTTTAGAAAAAACTCTTAAGAGTAAAAATTCTGTAAGTATATATATGACTTAATTTCATTCAATATTGAACAACAATCAAGCGATGAGAACAACATTTGAGTTGGAACAACCATCAATAGTAAGAGGGTTAATTGCCTTACTAAGGTTGCACTTTGAAACTAAACTAGAGCTATTGGCCAGTAAAGTGACGAGAACGACATCTTAGCTGTGTGTGTGTGTGACATTTCTTTCTCTTTTCCAAATTCTGGCACAACACCAACTTGAGGGCTTTGAAATTCCTTCATACTCTCCAATAATTATTAATAGTAATTCAATTGTAATTATTTACATTGTATTGAACACACACAAATATATGAAACACATTAAAATATATGTTAGTTCTAGCTAAATATTAATCAGCAGCTCATGTAACATGGTACTTGTAAAACTTTGTTTCGTTATTACGCGGTACCAAATGTGCGATTATAATAACTCGGATTCGATATTACTCGGCACAAAAATAGAATTATTGTTGAGTGAGTGAATATTAACGTCACACTCTTTAGCTACACTAGGGTTTTTGGCGACGAACCACGTAATTTTGAACCATGGTGAGGTGACGTGGACGACACCTGAGCTTGCACCCCCTCTCCTAACTACCACACCACACCAACGGGAGGATGTTTGAGCTCTCAACAGATTTAACGTGCATCGCTGCCCTACATGGCGGGTCTTTAGTGGTACTGGGCTGGAAATCGAGACAAGACCAGCCACGATCCGATACCTTGACCACTCGGTTACCGCGGCCACTGAATTATTGTTGAAAAAGACCCTTCTGTAGTACGTAGCGGAAAATTTAAAAACGAATTGCAAAGTTCTTTAGTTTCTTATAGTGAAATTCTGATCCGAAAGAACTTCAAGATCAAACAAGCATAACTGCAGACAGATAATTTTTGTAATAATGGAGAAATAAATATTAAAGAGAAGTTTCAACCAGTTTTGCAAAAAAAGAAAAAAAAAGCTGTGTGATTGTCGCTTTATATCACAAAAGAAAACTTTTTGCTGAACTGTGTACGACTGCGTGCGCATGTGCAGATTTTTTTGCTTCTTGGAAATTAAGTATTTGAACGAGAGCTCTGTATGTATTATGTATGCTGCTTTTGTGTGAGTGTGTATCGCGTTATTAAATTCTTTAAAATGAACCATTGCGTGTCGCTTAATGGATTAAATTTACTAGATTAGAACTGAGTGACGCAACAGCCCATGAGGGCCAAGGCCTACTGTGCCTACCTTAGTTTACAGGACCTTAGATGCTGGGGTGCACATGCAGATGTTTCGATCAAGTGGTCAGTCTGAGGTGAAATCCCCAGTGTTTAGTTCCCAAGCAAGCTAGCGACTCATTTAACGTCCCACTGAAGGGAGGAAAGGTGGAGACCAGATTAGAATAATAATATAGAAAAATTAGATTCACATACAAAATGAGCCACCGCGATGCAAGGATAAATTATATTATAGAAAACCTAGATACTAGACCCCCTTTGATGACCACACCCAGCCGTAATTTTTGAGGAGAGTGATGATGAAAAGTGATTTTGTGATCCGAATAAGCAGAGTTTCTGTTTTTTTTAATAATTATTTTTTGAATTTTTTTTTTTTTTTTTTTTTTTTGCTACAATTTTTGTATTTCATATTTTTGTTTTTGATTAAAAACTTGAAGTTAACATATTTCTTCATTTGTATGTTTATTGGAAACAAATTTCAGCTATCATACCGTTTTACACCTTAGAGTGGATTTCGATACAACACGGTACACATTGTCTTGATTTATATTTCAACGTTTCGTACATCACGGTACATATTGCCCTGATTTATATTTCAACGTTTCGTACATCACGGTACATATTGCCCTGATTTATATTATTTGCATTCATAATTAAAAAATAAAACAACAATTAAAATAAATAAACAAAATGTCTCGTATAACATGGTTTCGATATAGCACGGTACGAATTAACCGTGTTATACGAGAAACGCCTGCACCTACATTTAAAAAAAAATAAGCATCATTTATTTATGTTCTTTATGTGGCTGATTTTAAGGGGAAAAAAAAAGGTGCATAACTATTCTTCTGTAATAGATGAATCTATCTGGTTAAACTAGTAGTGAAATTATGGATAATTTATAATTAAATATTTTCTATTCAGTATAAAATATTCAAGAATTTCTTCAAACTTTTCTTTTTTGTGTGCAATATTTTTTATTTGAATTTGTTTAGTTTAAAATTATATAGTATATCAATAATTATGCATAAAATTTCTAGATTTTAACTTCTAAAAGAATAGATGGGCAAAAAAAAAAAAAAAAAAAAAAAAAAAAAGGATTAATACTAGTTTGTTAATTTTTAAATTTATTCATACTTGTATTACAAAAGATCAAATGTTTTTTTAAAAATTAAAATAAATGTCATAGATTTCTTTTCTTTTAAGTCACAAAATTTAAACCACATATTTTTTTCTAGGGAATTATTATTTCTGATACAAACTAAAAATTTAATCTAAAGGACATAATGCATATTGATTCAGAAACCTGATTTCAAATACAGCACCATTTCTTAAAATTATTTTAATTCTTAAAATAAATTTACTTTTTTTTCAATATTTTGTAGTTAGTATTTTTTGCGTCAAATAAAAAATCGTTAAAAAAAAAATCCGGTTTCTTTAGCAAAAATTTATTAATCGGTACGAAAAATTCTGAAGTTTTTGATTCACGCAATAAAAATCTGAAGCAAATTTTACAAAAATAATGGAATTTCTACACAGTTAATCTTTTTGCTGATAATTTGTATGAAAAATTAATCACTACATTCATACCTTAAAACTATACAAAACACAAAGGGATATGAAAAAATTTTGAAAACCTTACTTTTTTCGATGAAATTATACCAAAATCTTGAAAACGATAATAAGCAGAGCACTTGTTTTTAGAAGATACTCGATTTTTCAGGTTACCAAAACTAGTTTTTAAATCGTTTGGCTTATCGATGCTTTCGAAAAGCTTTCTAGGGGGAATGGAAGGCGCGTGGAGAGTGGTATGACCTTGATATAAAATATTGTCCTCTGCCGCAGGGTAAACGTTCTATAGTGGATGGGGGGCTCGAAATAAGATCCGAGAATTAATTGGTGGATGGAGACTTCTTGGTCGTGAATTTTGAATCATGATCTAAGATAAATAGGGCGTTTACAAAAATCCTCTCTTCCATTACCCGTATATCTACATACGAATTACAGACGAGCTTACTCATCGTTATCTCATCTTCCAAGATTAAATAAATTGATTCTTATTGAGGCATTTTGACATTAGTAGGTTATTTATTCTTTTTGAAACTAATTTGACATAGGAGTTCTACGCGCCAAGCGTAATATGGAACCCAAGATGGCGGACAGCAGTAACAAATCGTGAGGAAAAGAATTTTAAAAAACTTTTTTGAAATATATCGAAGTATATTTCAAATAAAGAATATAGGAATTGATTGAAAATGTCCAATTTCAATATTATGCAATAATAATTATATATAAAAATTATCATATATAACAATCATAATATAATATATTTTATCAAAAATATAATTTAATTATCATATATAACAATCATAACATAATTTAATTATATATAATAATCATAACATAATTTAATTATATATAATAATCAACATAATTTAATTATATATAATAATCATAATTTAATTATATATAATAATCATAATTTAATTATATATAATAATCATAATATAATTTAATTATATATAATAATCATAATATAATTTAATTATATATAATAATCATAATATAATTTAATAATTTTAAATAATAATCATAATGTAATTTAATAATTATTTTAAATAATAATCATAATGTAATTTAATAATTTTAAATAATAATCATAATGTAATTTAATAATTATTTTAAATAATAATCATAATGTAATTTAATAATTATATATAATATAATCAGACAAAATAATTGCATTATATAATTATATTAAACACACAGAAAATTACATAGTACATGTTACAATAAATCAATAATGAATATCAATTAATTGCAGAAAACGCGCAATATTCCAAAAACTACGAGTTCCTTTAATGAATTTCATCGAACACACACAAGAAACGTTTATAAAAATGCATTATTTAAAAGTAAAATTGAAGTGCCCAATTTGCAGCAATAATTAAAAGCACAGCTCTGATATTAAAAAAATATATATATATATCTTGGTACTCACGAATGATGTTCGAAAATAGCACACAAATACAACAGAAGATTGAAGCAGTAGCTTGACAAATGATTGGAATGAAAATGATTCAATTTTTAAAGAAATCGAATTAAAATCGTCTGAAATTAATGGGATTACTACGGGGAAAAACCATAAAAATTTACTATAATATGTGTCATCCTCATGACAACCACATTACCACACGATAAAAATATCAAGGTAGCCAGCCATATTGTAATGTTATCGCCCATCTCGTCGAATATAAACAACTTGGCGCGTAACACTTTGATATCAAATAAGCAACTTCCTTTTAGCTTTAATATATATATAAGTTGGAGCATTTAAATTTTTTTAATTAAGAGGACCGATTCTTTAAAATTAAATTTTTATTGAAAAATTTTTCAACTCTTGCGGTTTCTTAATGCAGTTTGAACTATTTCTTTTTGTTAAAATAGAATTTTATATGGAGCTAATGTGCATTAATTAATGGCTTTTACTTTTTTTTTAATAAGCTTTTACTTCACAAATTTTTTGCGAGATTGCGACTTAATCTCAACAATCTTTTGGAAAAAACTACTTTTCTGTCAACTTTGAAATGCTACATGCATATTGATATTACATTAATATCTTAATAAAATTATGAGAAACCTTAAATTAAGGATTATATAAATGTTCGAAACCTTTCACATTAGAATTTTCAAAATGTGGTTTAAAAAAGAATACAAAAAAAAATTCTCTCATTAAAACAATAACACGACAATACAATCAATTCACACAAACACAAAAATTACAGGATTAGTCAATTTTTTTTAAAGTGTTCCTCAAATTTACTCATTTTTAGCATTACAAATGTTATGTAAAGTGATTTATGTTACTTAAGCAATTGTTATGGGGAAAAAAAAATTCTTCAATCGTGAGTGAACAAAATTAGTTGCAAATTCAGTTCTCTTCCATGCAATTTTCTGCAAGAATAAACTAACAAGTATCACTTTTTAATCCCTTTAGGACTCTTTAAAATGCAGAATTCAAACATAAATTAATACATAGAATAAATCAGGATGAAACTAATTGATGGGAGAGGGACGTTTTAAGACATTAAGACACTGGGCCAGAGAAAACTTAACGATTTTTTGAGCCCCTATGCAAAAGTATGCCTTACTTGAGATCTTTAAAAGTAGACAGCCAGTATAGTGGTTAGCGACACTGACTACTGTAACGTCCTAAGCATTTAAGTGATGACACTTATTTGGTCTTTTGTAGATTTATTTCCCAAACACACAGGACAGCTCACAGGCAAACAATTTGTACAGTATTTACACTTTCTAAGTAGAAATCATTAGTGATCCGAGGGTTGACATTTGCAGAGAGGTCCTTCCTTACGCTCACTGATGGAGCTAAATACTGTCTCTCTTGTCGAGAGGAAATCACTCGCTTTCTAAATTTCTATACGCTCGCGGAAGGAGCACACAAAATCTTGGCCTCTCTCGTCGAGAGGAAAATCACCGTTTCTAGATATCCACACTGCGCTCACGGGCGGAGCCCACAGAATCCGACTGCTCTCCTCGAGTGGTAAAAGCAAACTCCCTCTCGCTTGACACTCGCGCATGCGCAGGGCTTCGGATCAGTCTGCGTTGCCACCTAGAGTTTTAGAAGGGGGTCTAGAGCTCCTTATTCTACGGTACCGTTCGGAATGGGTTCGAATCCCGGAGAACGCATGGATGTTTGTAAATGTATAGTGCCTTTGCGGCATGGGGGTACTCTAAATCGCCATCGAGTCGTAAGTCATCTCGTGTGGTTGGGGGATGGGGAAAAAAAGAGGTGGGAGGCCCCCAGGGTTTTCACCCTCTGAATTGGGGTGGAACCGAGCACAATCGTACAGTCATCTGCATGGTGCTAAAAGCTAAGGCTAACTACAGGCGCAAAAATTCTAGCCCTTAGCCGCGATGAATTTCATTGGGCCTCGATCTGACTACGTCAGGCAGGTGGCATTGGTCACAGTCACGGACAGTATACAGCATGTTTTGTCAAATACTCGTACAAACGGTAATTTGAAACAAATGTGCACAACTCGCAATCTCACAAACCAACTCGACCAATGGCCGCATTTCGACTAAATGCGTTAAATAATTATTTATGGTTTTAGGTTTAGATCTAGACTTGGACAATGGTCATCACATAATAATACAGTCTTGCCTTTTTTGTCAGATGACATGAAATTTGAAGTTCCCTATTCTTTTGGAGAATATGCAAGAGAATAAATAAATTAAATTATTAATTATGCAAGGGAATATCATTAAAAGTATCCCGATCATGATTTTATAAGACTGAGTTGAGAACGAAGCAAAACCCTGGTCCCAGGTCCAGTTGGCCCATGCCGTATGATGTCCTGGATGAGATCTCTAAATTCACTCATTTAAGAAATAACTTATGAAATGTGAAAACCATTTTTTTTTCTTCCCTCAATGATGCCAACGAATGCTCTGAAATTATTTATCAATTTTTTTTATGTTTTGTTTAAAAACTGATATCTGTCTCAGTTTTAAAATTTAAAAGTAGTTATCTTAATCTACAAAACATGAAACCAGAGACGGAAGGGTTAAAAAAATTTGGATACATTGTGTAGAAAAAAAAACGATAGCTTAAAAATATGAAATTGAAATCAATGAGTTAAATCCATTATTTTATTTCATTGAAATAAGATTCTAATTCTATACACTCGTTGACAATAACAACTCGTGGGCATTACAAGTGCAACGCGTTCTAGTTAATTAGCAATGCATCATGATTTTTATCTTATTAAGACAGTGTTTCTCAAACTGTGGGGCGCGCCCCCTGGGGAGGCGCGGTAACCCTGCGAGGGGGGCGCGAGCATATTGAAAATAAAAGGTTTAAAAAATAATTTTTTGGAATGAAGTAAAACAAAATGCTTTCTGACATAAAAAATACACATTTACACTGATATAATTTATTTTTATCATCTGGTGATCATCAAAAATAAAAGATTCCACTTCCAACGCTCATTAGCCATCTTTGATCCTATAACCGAATTAAAAAAATATTTTGTTTGCTTTGCTGTAATCCCACGATGCGAGATTTTTTTCATATTACGTTTCTTTTAACCTAAAATATTACTTTAGCTGACCTTCGAACTTACTGGTATGGTTATCTGCGTCCTTTTTTTAGGGTAGTTGTAACTATATATAATATATTTCTGTTTCACCTTTTCCCGTGTGAAAGTTTTATGATATATGGATAAGGATATTTTAGAACCAGCTACACTTTCCCCATGAACAATTTTGTGGTTTTGATTGCTGTGTTGTACGACTTATTATGGTTTATAAATGTAAATGAGCAGAATATTAAAAAAAAAAATGGGCATCTGTGACCCCTATTGAAGGAAGTTGAAACTAATCAAGCAAATGAAGAACCGACTGAAATAATGCATATTAATCAAGATAGCGAAAGTAAATATCAGAAAAGCGTTAGACATGAAACTTTTGAATCGATTTGAAATTTTCAAATGCTGCTTAAAGATCTTTATGAAGAAAACTATGAACCCATAATGTAGCACTTCGCCTTGTTAAAAAGACACAAAGAAGAAAAAGTTCAAAATGCTGTTTGTAGATCATCGAACAACAGCACAACTACAAAAACGTGAAAATATGACAGTTTAGCTGGAAAATAACGTTCCTGTGTTGTTAGCGAAAAGTGTCTGATTTGTATCCTTTATTAAGGGCACGAACATTTGGAACATTTTCTTTAGTTTTTTTTATTGGATTTTTTTCTCAAATTTTTAAAGAAAAATTGAAAAGTCATTGAAAGTAGGTAAGTATATTTTCTCTTAATTGAATTATTCACTGGAATTGTGATTTTTATCATGTGAATAGTAAAAGTAGTTATAAAATAAATTATAGTTTTAAAACAAACTAAAACACACTTTTATAGTGAATCGAACTAAAAAGTAAAAAATAAAAATATATATTACTTAAAAGTAACACATACAAAATTTAATACTTATCTTGTTAATTTGTACGGTTTATAATTATGATCGTATTGTAGCTTTAGCGTCAAAGAGCATTAATATTGCATTCAATACATTCTTAATTTCAGGGGGGCGCGATAAAAGTTATGATTGAAAATTGGGTCGCCAGTAGTGAAAGTTTGAGAACCACTGTATTAAGAACAATATTAAGAAAATATAATTTTGGGAAAAAGAATAAAATTCGACTGATTAATTACTATAAAAAATTATTTATATCTCGGTTTATTGTTCTTTGAATTTTTTTAACTTGCTCGTTGTCCCCGTTTAGCTCTGTGAAGCCACTAACTAATACTGGTAAATTACAAACAGTAGAAATTTCGATGCATTAGTAATAAAAACACATATTTGCTTTTGTTTCTAACGCCACCTCTCTGACGGCTTCAGATCGAGGCCCACAAAATTCATCGTGGCAAAAAGCTAGAGATTTACACTTGTCATTATCCGTAGCTTTGAGCACCATACAGGTGACAGCAATGACGTAACGGAGAATATTAGAGCCCCCTGAAAAACCAGGTTTGGGACCTCAAGCCAGATTTTACACAGGATTGCAAAGCAACAATATCAGGCTTTGGGCCACCTTGAATCCTGCCCCCTCCGCGATGTGGTGGTGTTTGTTACGCCACTGGGAGACAGTATGATTTGGCTTAGACTCCCCTTCCCAATTTTGAAGGAGAACACCATGGGGTGTCAGGACCCTTTCCCCAACCTCACGAAAGTGCTTACAGCTCGGAGGTTATTTAGAGCAGAGGGCTTCGAACCGGAACTGAACCGAAAAAAAAATCGGTTTATCTCCGGTTTGATATATCTTTAGTCATTTTGTTACTGCAACCAACTTATCAACAGTTTCTAGTTTAACGTCAACCAGTAGCGCACACAGGAATTTTTCAAGGGGGGGTCCAGGGTCGAAAGTTCACCATTCTTGTATCATGCTCCTTTTGATTTTGTTGATTTTCGGGAACAAAACATAGTAAAAAACTAATTATTGAATAAATAATTAACATTAATTAATGAAATTAATCATTAATAACAAATAATTAAATTTTACGTACTATTTACTTAGAATTATAGTCAATCAGAAAAAAAAATCAAAGTTTTTTTTTTTTTGGGGGGTCCGTTTCCCAGGACTCCACCTTGTGTGCGCCACTGACGTCAATCATATAATTATCATTACATGTTCATTGCTTCTCGATTTCCTGTTTTGAGTAATCCTATTACCTTTCTGTTTCAGTTTCACATGAAACTACACTGGTGTGCAAAATTTAAGTAACAGGTGGGTTTATTGCCATAACTTCACGAAAAATCATCTGAGAGACATGAAATTCAGAAATGAGGAAGAGTGTTATGTACGTAAAGGATGACGAAAGCATCAGCGCTGATTGATTGATTGAATATTAACGTCACTTTTGCATCAGCGCTGAAAAAGGAATACAATGTATACGGTATGGAATCGAACAAAAACAAGCTTTATTGAACGCATAGTATCGTGACTCATGATGGTCTATCTAACAGGAATAACAACAAGCAGATGTTCCTTAATATGGTATTTGCCCTCCCCTCACTGCAATGGTTGCTTTGCACCGTCTCCGCATACTCAGAACCAGCTGGTGCAACACTTCTTGCAGTAGGAGTACACATTCTTCAATCAGCATCTGTTTGAGTTGTTGGGTGTTCTCCGGATGATGTAAGCGCGTGCTGCAATACGTCTCCCCAAAGCATCCCACACATGTTCGATGGGTTTTAAATCTGGGGAGTACGCTTGGCCAATCCATTCGAGTGATATCTTCACTTTCCAGCAGCTCCTCAACAGCAAGAGTCTGATGTGACCGTGCATTGCCATCCATAAAAATGAAGTCTGGGCCAATGGCACCTCGGAACAGACGCACATGGGGAAGAAGTACCTCCTCACAATAGCGATTCCCGGTTACAGACCCTCTATCGAAAATGTGGAGCTCAGTTCGCCCGTTCAGCATAATGCCTCCCCAGACAAGAACTCCAGGACCACCGTAATGGTGTCTTTCCTTGATGTTACTGGTATAAAACCGTGTCCCGATCTCTCTCCAAATCAAAACGCGTCAAGAATCGCTTCTGGTACTGAACCGACTCTCATCCGTAAAAAGGACACGACTCCATTGATCAGTTGTCCAGTTTTTGTGCTCTCTGCACCACTGTAAACGGTGGCGTCGGTGGTCAACTTTCAATGGGAGGCAGCGTTCAGGACAGCGGGCGAATAGGCCCCCCTTTGAGAAGGCGTCTGCCAACAGTAAACCACAACACTTGTCGTCCTGTTGCTGTAGTGAGTTGCTGAGCAATGACGCTTGCTGACTGCCGTCGGCCTCTTTTCGCCTGCAGCATGATATATCGGTCGTCCCCTGCAGTTGTCGTCCTCGGGCGGCCACCACCAACCTTTCTAACAGCTGTACCTGTGGTTTGGAACGCTTTCCAAGCGCGCGAAACGACGCTTTTGTTGATTCCAAACTCTGCAGCTACACTGGTGACGGTACGCCCCTCCTCCAGCTTTCCGATCATTCTTCCACGTGTGAAGTCGTCCAGGTGATTTCTTCTAGCCATATTTCACGAACTGACTCACTGGCACTTGCAGCGAATATGTTGAATTGCGTCTGCGTCCTTCATTTTATTTTACTGTTGAACAGCACGCGCCGACATCACGCGTTTTGCGTACGCTCACGTCGCTTCTGACGTTTCGTTCCTGATATTTGCATACGCATGACGTTTCTATTGACTTACGTGTTCACTGTACTGATCTCCAGACCTCCTTTTCTGCAATTTCATGGTTATCTGCTTAATTTTTACATTGTTGCTTAAGTTTTGCACACCAGTGTACTTGCAGAAAGCAGATTTAATGCAGCAATTTTAAAGCAGTTAAATGAACTAAATGATTTTTTAAGACAAATATCAATCAGTTAAATTTTTCGCATCTCAACATGCGATCATCCCCGAATGTTTGTATAGACGGTTTAGGTAAACATACCAGAATCATAAACCTAGTTGTCGAATGCGATTTTGATAGTGGATATAACAATGCCAATGCTCGACGTTCTATGCTGGTTATCAATTCACATAGTGTACCAGTTTAAAAAAAATTCTAAATTTTGATAGAAGTACATTTTGTACTTAAAAGATAGAATTCTAATTTTAGTTCAAATAAATATTCTTTTACTTAAATTATTCATTTGAAACTGAACCAAAAACTTATTTTTGGTGGATCACACACACACACACACAAAAACCGGAACTGAACCAATATATTTTCTTTCTGTTGAAACGGAACGAAAAAAATCACGATTCGAAGCCCTGATTTAAAGAACCTCTTTGTCGCAAAGGCACCATACATTTATAAGCATCTATGCCTTCTCCTGGACTCGAACCCATGTCCAATGGCACAGCAGTCAGTGTTACTAATCACTAATACTGGATAGGCAGCTTTTTAGTTTTGGGGTTTAGATGGAGTTTATGTAGTTTTATTTGTTAAAGAATTTCTTAAGCAGTTTCTTTGACATTCATGTGTGAAGAAAAGTTTTCGAAGGAATTTAAAATTACTGTATTCCATATACCCTAAGAATCAGAACATAGGAATTTTTAGTAACTCAGTGTAAAATTGATCATGAAAATACTTTTGTATAATCTATGCTGGAAATGACAGCTTTTTCCGTCGTTAAGCCACTAAAAGTTTAACGGGAAAATTTTTTTCTTCTGTTTTTTTTTAAACGATTATCTTGTTTAAACTTTAAAAAAAGAAGCGAAATTGATCTTTTAATGAAAATCATTCAAATTATCTACTATCTGACAAAACCTTTTCATAAAACAGGAACGAAATGAAAAAATCTTTCTTTATGGCAATGTCAAATCCAAATCTTGTGTAAATTCTAGTGATAATTTCAGTATAAAAAAATAGACATCAGACGCTTTGTTTCCCTACGTGAAAAGAAAATTAAATTTTAAACCACTGTATAACCAATAAGGTTACCAGAAATTAGTATTTCCCTTCTTACTAACTTATCACTACTGTAAAAATGGGGTCATTTGGCCTAAATGCAGTTAGATGACTGCATTAAAATACACGTTGATAGAGTCAAATGAGCTTTGATCCAAAAGCAAACAGATTTACACTTTGGACAATTGCTAAGGACGGATCCCAAATTGCTATGTAGCATAACATTAAGCGAGGCATGAGGCCTAGTAGGATAAAATATAGCTGCCACACTGTTCAGACATTAGAATAAAGAATATTTATTGTTCTGGAAAGTACAAAAGCTGTGAAACATCTGAAAGAAAAAAAAATGTTCATTTGATCGGCGTACGGAGAAATGGAACAATGCATCTAAAAGTCAGCAGTCACCTTAAAGAAAGGTATCAGTACGGGATATGTCCACCGTGGAGTGTGATGCAACATTCCACACGTCGTACCATATTTTAAACAACATTATCCAGCAGCTGTTGAGGCAATTTATCCCATTCCTCTGTGAGTGCACGGATGAGGGTGTTCTTTGTTGTCGGAGGATAGTTTCGACCAGCAACTTGCCTCACCAAAGCATCCCACACATTTTCAATGGGGTTTAGATCTGGAGAACGCGCTGGCCATAAGAGACGTTGAATACCCTCGCTGTCTAGACAATCCTGAACAGCGAGTGTTCGATGACATGTTGCGTTGTCGTCCATAAAAACAAATTTATCACCGACAGCACCACGGAAAAGACGAACATGAGGAAGTAGAACTTCATCAATGTATCGTTGGCCCGTCCTAGTCCCATTCGCAACCACATGTAGGCGCGTGCGGCCATTGATGATGATGCCGGGGCACACCATGATACTGCATGTCGGATATCGGTCCTTTTCCTCGGGATATTTTCTGGACGATAAGCAGTACCACTCTCGCGCCAGATCAGTTGGCGTCTACAATCCGATGACAGACTGAACCTACTCTCATCTGAGAATAGTACGCATGCCCAGTCCTGTTCAGTCCAATTTTGATGCTCGCGACACCATTGCAAACGGGCAGTACGGTGCTGTCTGGTCAATGGGACACACGCAACAGGTCTGCGTGCGTATAGTCCTCCTCTCCCCTCAAACGTCTGGCAACAGTTTTCGAGAGATCTGCTTTCCTGAGGCAGCAAGAAACTGATTTGCCACCTGCTGAGCTGTGGTGCGCCTGTTCCTTTTTGCTGATAGGACGATATATCTGTCTTCTGCAGGCGTCGTACTTCTAACACGACCTCCCCCGTGCCGTCTACTACACATTTCAGTAGTTTTAAATGACTTCCACAGCCGTGAAACAACGCTGTGAGCGATGTCGAACTCCCTGGCAACATCTGTTATTTTTCGCCCTTCTTCGATCTTTCCAATAATTCGGCCACGCATAAAATCATCTATGTGATGTCGGGAAGACATGCCAAAAATTTTAATCTCGTCTATTAAATCTTTCCTGTAAAACTTTGACTTGAAACAACAACTGTCCACACGTGTCAAAACCTTTAAAGCTCTTATGAACGCTATCACGTGATGAACAGACGTGGGAAAAAAAATTGCATACTCATACTTCTTACTAATATCCCGCACTTATTCTAATTTTCCACATTTTGCTTCCTTTCATTTTGTGGTTGCTATGGATGATAGTGTTATCCGTCCTTAGCAATTGTCCAGCAGTGTATAATCATCAACATGAGATATTGTCAATACATTTTGTAATTAAAGTATTTCAAGACAAAGAGGCAGACGAGAGGACTGGTATGGTACGCGTCCACTTGGTATTAGTAAAGTTGTAGTAATGTGAATTTGAAGAGGGCGTGGCAAGCGACAATAGCGGAAGTGTAGAAGGTACCAATGCCTACTTTTAACGCCAAATAATTTGTCGTCAAGAGGTACACCAAAATAGGATTCAATTGAAATGTTATTGCCATGGACTGAATTTGCCAATCAATCCAAATTTTTGGGACTGCATGATTTCAATTAATTGTCATCAGCACCGATTTAAACTATTTTCGAGCCCTGGGCACAGAAGATCTATAGAACCCTTTGGCACTGGAGGAATGAAATTTAAAAACAGAAAATTTGGTTAAGTCCAGCTTATCCGGACCTATCCTTGACCACCCCAAGCGCTCAATGGATAAACTGGCATTAATTGTCGTTGTGATAAACTCAATCAAATTCCTTTAATTCAATTATGTTTTATGTTCCTGCAAATAAAACAAAGGCTGGGAAAGTTTGGATCGTTGTAGTATACGAACATTTAATTTAGCAAAGAAGCTTGAAAAATATTGATATTAAAAGAAAAAACAAAGCTCCAGAACCATCGAAATACTTCGAGTAAAACCTATAAACTAGAATATGCTGATACAGAACACATACAAATACGTGAAAGTTTTGATACCTCAGATCAGGGTGGGCAACTTGTTTTGACTCTCAGGCAACAATGTGGGAGTGCGGAAACCGGAGAGTCAATTTAAAAATGATTATATTTATTATAAAAGAATAACAAATAAAGGTTAATTAAAATCAGTGGCGTAGCGTGGGGAGTGCAGAGGGGGCTATGGCCTCGGGCGGCACACTAAAAGAGGGGCGGCGATAAGCACCGCAAAATTTAAATTCAAAAAATATTTCAAACTCCAAATCACGCCCACGCGACGACACTGACGGAAACGAGTGAAAACTTTAATACACGCACAGATACAGGAAGTTCATTAGTCGCTATGCAATCGCATTCATTTTTATGTTACTTAGGCTTCTGGCAACCGGTGTGTACTGTGGGAAGTCAATGATACTCAAAATTACTTGCAAATAGATGGACTAAATATCCATCAATGTGCTAAAAAATACGTGCTTTATAGACTGTATTAGAAGTAAAACGAGTGGAATTCGTGGATGACGCTTTAATATATGCTAAAAGTTTATGAGAAGAGCTTGAAATTTACAGAGCTTACATCTCCCAGTTATTTTAATATTAAATAATTTTATGAAATAAATTTTATAATAGTTTTACGTGTAGTGTCAAAACCATTCGAAATGAAAAATATGTTTAACATACATCAAGTTTTTTTTATGTGTAACATTTTTCCTCTCGATTGCTGGATATTTCTCGGAGTGATTTCGTAAAAAGGGACGGATGTGGGTAACAGGAAGTGACGTAAGCGCTATTTGATTTGACCAATGAGAGCACGTGGTGTTGTCTCTTCGCTACCCTCGCATTCTTGCCCATCCTAAAAGCTTACTTTACATCTTTCCACGAGCCCTCGTTGCCAAGTGGTTAGAGAAGCTGACTTGAAAGGAGTTGTCCTGGGTTCTATCCCCGGGAGTTTGCTGCTTTCAAATTTACTTTAAATTGCTTCAATTTCCTTTGAAAATTATTTCTCTTGATCAAATTTAAATTTCCACGTTCTTTTCTGTTTTTTCTTTTTGTACTTTATTTTTTATTAGCACATTCAAAACATTGATTTAGCTGTAGCAAATTCTTGATTTCTGTGCAAACAAGATGCAATATTAAAAAAATTTCTCAAAAAATCAAACTGGATGACTTAAAATTTAAGTTGGAGATAGTTGAAGCATATTATAAGCCTCTCCACATACTAACAAAAGTATTTTAACTGATGATGGAGACAACAGTGTTGTAGTTCCCCTCACAAAAAGATCGAAGCGTTATAATCCACCTGCTATACATGTCTATACATCTTACCTCTCACTTACCGAATATTTGTCGGGGTGATTTTTGTGAAAAGGGACGTAAATTCGTAACAGAAAGTGACATAAGCGCGCGCTATATGATTTGACCAACGAGCACGCGTTATGGTATGCCTTCGCACCCTCGATTAGGGGTCCAATTTGCTTGATGTTGTGTGTGGGGGGGTGTCCTACTACCCTCACATAGGGTCCAAATCTAGTAGATGTTTTCTTTTTTATATTGTTAAAGTTATCATTTCAAAAGATTCGAATTCTTATTCAGGATAAACTTTCTTAAATAATTATTTTTACTGTTAAGCGTCTGACAAAGTTCAACATTCTTAAGAAAATACGAGTAAGTAATATAGAATTATTCGAATATTTTAGTGCGTATCTTTTTCATACTTTAAGGTTAATTCCTGTCGCTGTCAATATAATATTTTTAGTTGTGATTAAAAAAAGCTTTCTCGATTAAAAATTAAACATTTACCAAAATAATTAAATTTTCATGATTTTGTGATTTGCAGAGATGGGTAAATCCAGAGCAGAATATATATGCGAAATCCAACTCTAGTAGTTGTTTTTTTATATTGTTAAAGATTAGCAATTCAAAAGATTCGAATTCTAAAACTATTTCGTTTTCTTACACCAATTCGCAAATACCAGCAAGTCTTATTCAGGATAAACTTAGATCCTTTTACTCGATTGTCAAAGTCTCTGGGCTTGTTGTAAATGAAATCTGAGGGGTTTTTTATGTGTAAACTATATTAATAATTATATTTACTGTTAAGCATCTGACAAAATTCAACATTCTTAAGAAAATACGAGTAAGTAATATGGAATTATTCGAATAAAAATTTTAGTGCATATCTTTTTCATACTTTGAAGTTAATTCCTGTCGCTGTCAAAACAATTTTTTTAATTGTGATGAAAAAAGTTTCCTCGACTAAAAAAAAATCAATTGCGCGGGTAATTTTTGATTTTCTCTAATATTTCTAATTTTTAAACATTTACCAAGCTGATTAAATTTCCATGATTTTGTGATTTGTAGAGATAGAAAAATCCAGAGCAGAATATATGCGAAATTATAGGCAAAAAAAAAACCGAGCCTTACAGTAGTCGTATATTATGTATAACATCCGACATGTTATCGTGGTAAATACGCAATGGTAACATAAATCCTGAAAAAAATGAATCAAGTATGAGTGGAAATAATTTTCTATCGAATAATTATAATTTAATGAAAATTGTAAAGGCTGTTTTTTTAGAGGTACAGAACTTTAAATTGCAATAAAACAACGATGTATTATTCGATTGACATGAATTTTTTTTATTCGAAAGATAATCTTGTGGCATTACATTTTAAATATGATTTCTGGCATATGACTTCCACGGCTGGCTCGGATGTAGTCCAATTGGACGTCAATTTTCGATGACTTTTTTCCAACATTTGTGGCCGTATATCGGCAATAACACGGCGAATGTTGTCTTCCAAATGGTCAAGCGTTTGTGGCTTATCCGCATAGACCAATGACTTTACATAGCCCCACAGAAAATAGTCTAGCGGTGTTAAATCACAAGATCTTGGAGGCCAATTCACAGGTCAAAACGTGAAATTAGGCGGTCACCAAACGTGTCTTTCAATAAATCGATTGTGGCACGAGCTGTGTGACATGTTGCGCCATCTTGTTGGAACCACAGCTCCTGGACATCATGATTGTTCAATTCAGGAATGAAAAAGTTAGTAATCATTGCTCTATACCGATCACCATTGACTAACGTTGTGGATCATTTTTGAAGAAGGATTCCACCAGCCCATAAAGCGCACCAAACAGTCATTTTTTCTGGATGTAACGGTGTTTTGACATACACTTGTGAATTATCTTCACTCCAAATGCGGCAGTTTTGTTTGTTGACGTAGCCATTCAACCAGAAGTGCGCTTCATCGCTAAACAAAATTCGCGTATGAAAATCGGGAACAACGGCAATCTCGTTTTGGGCCCATTCGACGAATCTACGCCTTGCTTGATCATATTTAAAATGTAATGCCACAAGATTATCTTTCGAATAAAAAAAAATTCATGTCAATCGAATAATACATCGTTGTTTTATTGCAATTTAAAGTTCTATACCTCTAAAAAAAACACCCTTTACTTTTACCATATACCGAAGATAGTTCTGCTCTTTTAAAAACAAACTACCACTCGCTTGTCATGATTTTGAGTAGTAATTTCAACGTTAACTTCAGTTTGTCAGAAGCTGAGCCACTTAGTTTTTTTGACTGATGAACTAAAGCTCGAAATGAATACAAATCGAAATATTTCAACAACTAACAGTGGTACTGTTATTGACCCTGTTTGGTAAACTCCTAGAAGAGCCCCCACCCTTGGCGCCAAACCGGAAAAAGCGCCAAGCGAAAACGAAATGGCGCCAAGCAAACCCGACAACGGTGACAAGTAAATATAGCAGTATAAGATGGATGCGCAATGAAAATACATGTAAACAATACAGAAATTTAACATTTAAGATAAAAAATATAACAGCAGCACATACTTTCTTATTGTTGATCCTTCCCAAGTGGAGGGTAAAGTGTAACAACTGCTTTTAAAAAATTCTGGAAAGTCTCGTCGCTGAGTGAGTGATCGCGAGAGCGCCGCCATAAATACTCAGCGAGGTAATGGTCGAACATGCCTTCTGCGTGGCTGGTGTGATTACGGAGAAAACGTTTTATTGCCGATTAACTTACTATTGGAAAACCACGAATTCTTTCTTATACTTCTGCAAACATCATGCGTATTCACACCTTTTTTTCGACATCTCCATTCAAATCCATCCAAAACAACACTCTTTCGTTTATTTAATCCCATTTGCTCATTACATTTAGGACATTCATAACTTGAAGCAATTAATCCTTCTTTCATACACCATTCAATCAATTCTTTCTTGCCTCTAGCATTCAATAACGTAAAAAATTCTAACGTGTATTCACTTACAAGCGCAGCCATACTTTCAACCGGGTGCCCAACAACAAAATGAAATTTGAAATGCGCGCCCACAAATGACGAAAATTCTAGAAAAAGTTAGGGTTGCCATACGTTGTATTTAAAAGCAAGGTTACCATGACGGCGCAATTATCGCCAACCAAAGTAATTCGCGCCAAGGGTGGGGGCTCTCCTAGGAGTGAGAGAGAACCAAATACAATTTTCATTAAAGATATAATTATTCGATAGAAACTTATTTCCACTCCTCCTAGGATTCAACCATTTATTTTTTTCAGGATTTAAGTTACTAGTGCGTATTTACCACGATAACATGTCAGATGTTACACATCATATACGACTACTGTAAGGTTAGTTTTTTTTTAAAGGTGAAAAGATAAAGTTGAATAAAATTAAGAAATATTGCTATTTTTATAAAGTTTTTCAGCTTGCGAGAATAAATATTTTGAATTTACAGATATAAATGTTTTCATTCTATTTCTCATATTCCAAATTTCGTTTTTAAAACAATAGTATTACTACATTCTTAAGTTAATTATAAAATATTGACAAAAAAGGCAAAATTTCTGTTTTACAAAATGTGAAGTCCAATGCAATAATAACGGGAGGTTTTTTTTTTATTTGAAAACCCTCCTTCCATTTTCATTTAGCTAGCCAAAGCGAATCTTTTGCAGGGTAAAGTTTCTCCACCCTCCCCGAAAAAAAACAATATTCGGCTAGCTCTACTGGATATACTTTTAAATAAAATACATCATTGCAATATTACAAAAATATATTTATCGTATACATAAAAATAAAAATCCAAAACAAATTAATCAAGACTCACCTAAGTGAAAACGAAACTGGAAAATAAATGCGAATTTAGTTGACTGTGAAGTATTTTCAGTGGTTCCAATATTTTTATATAGTTTTTGTTTAACTGAAAAAATTGTTCTTACAATACAAATTATTCGACAGAAACACTACAAACTGTTGAATCTTGATTTACTCATAATTCACATGGCTCTAAAGAGGCATTCAATAATGATTTCTTATCTTAAATAGCAGTTTTAAGAAGAAATTTTCCCAATCAGTCCAACAATCTAAACAAGATTCTGACCATATCATGTTCGTAATCAGTTTTCTTTCAGAGTAGTTGTTGCTTTCACCATCAATTACTGCTTGATTGGCGTTGCTTAAAATGGCAAACACGTTCATAGCCCAGCTAATGCTTGTATTGAAGAGAGTGGTACCATGTAATCTTTTTTCCTTTATATGTTCATGGTATGTGAAGATTTTACCTTATTTTGTACTTGCATTTTCTCTCAAGGCAATTTCTTTTACAATGCTTTCGTACTTTAATTTAATTCAAAACAATTGTTAATAACAAATGTCAATAGGGCACTTCTGTGCAATATTTTTTGTTAATTAATTATTTAAAGCAGATAGATATACAATTGTCAAGAGGTTGAAATATTTATAATTGAGGACTTATCGGCTCGTAAAGTTAATAAATAAGAATCAGTGGCTTAACGGAAAATATTAGGCCCCCTTGCAAAGTCAGGTTTTATACCTCTAGGCCAAATACGTTCTTGAAGCTAGTCAGGCTTTGGGCCTCCAAGAATCCCTGCTCCTCCCCCACCGTGCGGGGGTAGTGGGGGCCCCGATAAGATCCTTACCAGATATAATTTTTCAAGTTTTTAAAAAGCAGTGATAACATGGTTACGATCCCAAATTTTAATCCATAGTGACCACGGTAGCAAAGTTGTCATGGTCGTGAACTCATGCCCGACGTCGTTGAGTCAAAAGTTCGAGTTCTAGCACCACTGAAACCCCACCATGTGGAAAGTACAATGCCTGTTCAATCTATTAGGACCCAAAGTCTATGCCAATTTAAGCTTGTTTCGAGCACTGAGTGTAGAAGATCTACTGGCATCCTTCGCACTGGCAGATCGAAATTTATAACCAGAAAACCTGGTTAAATCCAGCTTATCCGGGCCTTTTCACGCCCTTCCGACCCGAAGTTCCGCGGCACCCTCCCCAAGCACCCAATGGATAAACCGGCACTGTCCAAAGTCTTTCCCGCTAGTTTTTTGTGGAAGTTTAGAGAGGGAGGCGCCAGATCAGGCGTTGTCTTCGTCACTTAACCATGATTCAAAATAAAGAAGTCCGTCGCTAATAGCCCTCTTACTTCAAAGTGCGATGTAAATTAAAATCAAATCACGTCTGGCGCTGTTTCAGTTGACCTGTGAATCCGAATAATCCTACTAAGGACCTATCATATAATGAAGTTGATTCACATTACATCTGCTGAATCTTAAAGTTATGTTTTTGGTATGTGCAGAAATTTGTGGAGTAGGGTGTCATTTTTATCACCTGATCGCGATTCAAAATTATGGGATCTGTCAACAATAACCTTACGTTTCTTGTAAGTGTGTTTTAATTAATAGTCAATCGTTTGTTGATAAGATTTTGATAACCTGGTGGTTGAGTTCATGGATATGAAAATGTCAGTTGTGATTTTGTCAAAAGGCCACGGCGTAGAATAATTTAATGGAACTGCCCCAATATAAATAGAATTGGACATCATAGTTCTTTAACTATTTTAGTCAAATTATTGAGAATAATCCCAAAATTTGCAATTGAACATGAACTTTCTAGGTGATCCCTAAAAAGTCAAAAATCAGTATTTTAATGTTTGAGGGCTGATGATTGACAAGATTGACTTTGCCCCTTTAAAGGGCTATATTGTAACACTACGCTATTTCAGTTTTTATTCAATAATTTTAATTATTTATAAGATAATTCAGGAGCATTGTATGCTTTTGGAAAATTTCACTAACATTTTACTTTGAATTATTCGTTAAATATAATATCCTTTGCAGTATTAGAACATCTCAACCGAAGATATTTTTGTTTTATTTTCACTTTCGCCGTGCAATAGACGCTATTTCCAGGATTGGTATTTATTAATTATATTGATAGACTTTTGTGTAATTCTTATTATTCATATATTTAAGTCTTTTTAATGTAAGGAATCATTTTAAACAAAATGTATGTCATTTCCCCCATCCTTTAAAATTGCAAAAACATTTATTTTTAATATAAATTCCAAAATCTAGAAATTTTTGTATTATTCTAATGATCAAAAGTATGGCAAATTGAAAAAAAAATCCTTTCTGTAATTTATTTTTTTAAATGTGCTATTGTTTGCATTATAGTAAAAACTTTTCATTTTAGAATTCGTCTTACAATATAGTATTTGTTATAACAAATTGCAAGTTGTATAATATAATTGTAATAAGAAATGAAAGTAAAAAATGATTTTGTGATCATTCATTATTATAAATAATTCAGTGAACAAAAATGAATAATCTTAAAAATAAGTAGCACCCTAAAAGTTGTCATTTAGAATCAACAGTTTTATAATCAAACTTTGTTTTTCACCAAATATACTACACTTTAAAAAAAATTGTTTACAAAAAAAATTAGTGAAACTGAAATATTTTAATTTGGGAATCAAGTAATTTATATTTAAAGAAATATTAAGAGTTCAGAAAGCTTAATATTTCTCAATAATCAAGTGGAAAATTTCAATAATTACAGTATATATTGTCCTTTTTTAAATACCAATTTTGTCACCAAATAATGAAATCACTAAGTAGGCTTTCATAAATCTATAACGTTGAAGAAAACTCTCATGAATAATATTTGTTAAAATGTGGTTTAACCTCCCCCCTTCCCTCTCGGTGTGATTTTGAAAACTGCCATGTTTTTATTGGGTTTCTTCTAGAGTATGCTAACATAGGCACTTTGCTGAGTGTAGAATAAAAGAATAAGAAAAACATTTTATTTACCTATCTCTTCTGTGGAGATTAGGGAATTCATTGCTAAAAATAACTTAGATGTCTTTATCATTTAATCGCATACCCCCCAAAACTTTAAAAATATGATAAATAGGGATAAAATTTAAAGACATTTTAAAGAACTATATGTTTAAGTCTAGAGCAGTGATTCTCAAAGTGATCTATATAGACCCCCAGGGGTCTATTGTGGCCTGCAAGGGGTCCATGCCAGTGTAAAAATAATTTGCTGACAGAAGTGGAACCTCCTAGGATTCAACCAATAGACTCTTATTAAACCAGGTCATTTTAATCTTTAAAAGAAATTTGATCTAGTGGAAAAACCCAAATTTTACCCATTTAACTGATTTATTTGCTAAATTTATTGAGGTTAATTATTAGTAACTGTGACAGCATAAATTTTATGACGACAAGGATATTTTCAGCATTAAATTAAAGAAGTATAATATTGGTCATCATGTATTTTCTCAATTTGTTACACACAATGTCAGGGCATTTTAACTTACATTCAATGTTTGAATGCCTTTTACTTGGATTTTAAAACTAGGTTTGAGATTGCTTTTTTTATAGTAATACAACAGTAGACAATGAATTTATACATGGTCATGTTGAAAGAAAATTTCATATTACAATATGAACTGATCAGAATAGGTCCTAATGATCTTAAAATAAAATTTAGAAATGTGTGTGTGTGTGTGTGGATGTCAGCAATTTTGGCTTTAAAAAGACGTACCTGTTATTTGTCGCGCATTATGGAATGCTGAGAGAAAGTTTTTAATTGCTTTTCTTAGTGAGAGGGAGTTTCAGTGAGTTTGTCAATTTCAAAAACAAAAAAAAAAGAAAGGTGGGGGGGGACTGACACTTACTAATAAAGGAGATTTAGGGTTAAACCTGACTAGATTGATATTAAATGTTAAAAATTTGTTATTGAAGCACCATATTCATCCTCTCATTAAAAGCATTTATTTGTTGCTCAGTTATTTTATGTATTAATCTAATTTTAATTTAATTCATTAACATGTGCTTCTTATGTTTTAAATGCTATACTTCACTAAAATTAGAAATTTAATTCTTTTAAAGTAAGTAGTAGTATCAGCTGTCAAAGAGACATTTAAGTTGATAAATTTGCGAAAATTCAATATTAGATAAGCAGGGGTCTACACAAAACGAAAAAACAAGGCAAAAAAGTTTGGGAAACTGGTCTAGAGAGTATATAAAATGTTACCATATATTAGAATAATGACTATTTTGCCAAATCAAAAACTGTTGCAAATACAGAGATATACAGCCGATAATAAAAAAGTGTTCCTGTACACGCTTAAATGCAATAACTTTTTTATAAGTTGTCTTACTTTTCTTTTCGTATTGTACATGGGAAATGCTTAAAATTCAGAATCTGCCTTCTAAGGAATAAAATGTTGGGGAATATTTCTGAAGTTATGGGATCATTCTGTTGAAGATAAAACATGTTGATGGATACAGTATGAATACTAATTCAAAAACAAGCAGCTATGTGAATAATTTAGTTATTACATATTTCGATATTTACATATTATCGCAACAATATTGGCAACAGTATATGAAATGAAGCACATGGTTGCCAATTCAGTGGTTACAACACATGCGATATCAGGGTTGCCAACTTGGCGAGTTATCTTGAATGTTGGCATTGTTGCAATAGTGCCTAAGTTCCGATATTTCTTTTATTTAAAACAGAACAGTATTTATTTAGTAATGGAATTTAGTTTATGAAATATAATTTCAGTATATTAACAAACTTTGGGGCACTTATTATTTGAAATAGTCAATTTTTGGTTAATAGGCTAAAATACATAGGAACTAAGATACTTATTTCTAATATGATAAGCCCTCTGTAAGCAATACATTTAGCATTAATATTTCTTATTTATAGTCAGTTAGCAATGATCTATAATTTTTTCATAACTATCATTTTTAAGTTTGAGGTTCATTTGATCACTCTTAAGAGTTTTTTCTTCAAATATTCATGTCTAATTTATCATATTAGTAGTTTTCAATTTTTGGAAGAAACAGTGTATTCCTGGGTCAAATATGTAATTATGATTTTTTTTATCACTCGAAGCAGCACAAATATGAAGCTCTATATAGTTAAATATCAATTCATTTTAAAAAAAATACAAAATTGGTTTACTAAAATGTTTGTTTTGTCTTATTTGTGTGTGTTAGGATTTTTTTCTCTGTAGTTTAAACTAAGCAAAATAATCTCTGTTTTTTATTAAGATTTTAATCCTTAATTGAATACCCCATACACGGTCATATATCTTAAGCAAAACAGTTGATCCTGCATGAATAATCTGAATTATTGTATTTTCACTACCTAGGGGAATCCTTGAAGTAGTTTTTACCAGTTATATTAAATAAGTGCTTTTTCTACTCATTTAAATGAATGATATAAAAAAAAATTTAGTATTTGTGTGTGTGTGTGTGCCTTAATCCTTATTATTTTTAATGTACTAAATATTATCAATACATGATACTTACATATTATACTGTCATCCAATATGTAAAATGAAAGATGTCACCAAATGCCAAGATATGCAACCAGTCGTGGAAAACTTTTCCCACACATATACAAACACTACAATTTTGTTTGCACATACAATGGCAGCATTTTGTGATGCTGTTTTATTTGGAGAAATTGATCAATGTTATAATATGCAGCTACCCAATATATTGCAATATCACTATTATATTCCTTGAAACTATTAACATGATAATGTTATTAATATTGTTTATTTTAAATAAATTTTCTGCATAGCTGGTAAGCTTTTTTTTTCTGTATCATTTAATTCCATACTGTTACTTAGTAAAAATAATGTAGAAAAACTGCTCTTAAGAAATACTGTCAGACTTCTATTTAATGACTTAGCTAAATATCCCCAAAAGTTTTTTATGTGGAAAATTCAGTAAATATTGATCTATTTTCAATATACTTTATATGTTCAGTTTCTAGTAAAAGGTTCGTGAAATGGAGGTCCATCTGTACATAGGCAAATGCTTCATAAATTCCATTTTTATCAAAAGTTTCTTGAAAAAAATTTTTTATGCTGAAAATTATTTATTTTTTTAATAGATTTTATCTGATATGCTTATTGAATTGCTTATTGAAAATATTATTATTTTTAATGATATATTTTCTAAGGGAGAAAGCTTATCAAAATTTGTTTCGTCTTCTCTTGACTCGCAAGTACATTTTTGAATTATAAAATTTTTTTTAAAAAGATAAATACCCTAATGACTTTTTGATCATGTGTAGGAAAAACATGTCAAGCAGATACAGAGATAGTGGATGTCCTCCAGATTGTAAAGTTTATGTGGGTGACTTAGGAAACTGTGGTACCAAACATGAAATAGAAGATGCATTTAGCTATTATGGCCCATTGAGAAATGTATGGGTGGCTAGGAATCCACCTGGATTTGCTTTTGTAGAATTTGAAGATTCACGGGATGCTAGAGATGCTGTACGGGGCTTGGATGGAAAGTAAGTTTGTAAAGCGTATTATAGTGCATTGATAAGAAGAATTTATCCCAAACATACTTTTACTGAAATGATAATTATTATAACCTTATATTTTATGGATTATTTTGTATTTTTTTGTTTCTCGTATTAATTTATAAATAGTCTCATAACTATCTAAGAAAATTAGAGTTGTGATGTAAATTTTTGTACATTTAAAAAAATTAAAAATTTCAGATTTGTTGTAAAATCCTAAAATGTACTCTTCCTTTCCTTTTAAAGCTAAATTCTTAAATTTAGAGAAAGGTACATTGATATCTAAAGGCAAAATTTATTTTTAAAACTGTTACAGAAATTAAATTTTCTTTAGAAACTCAAGAATGAAAGAGTTCCTAATTTGAAAAATAAGTTTATTCTTGGAAATTTCTGCCTATGAAATAAAACAAAAATTAAGAAATGAAATTTACTGGGGAAAGTAAGATTTGAATAGAAAAATAATTGATGAAATGTAAGCCTATATATGGAGTAAAAAAGCAACTATGGAGGCACTGAATAAAATATGTTAGCAATATATATATGAAATGGAGTAAACTAGTATTAAAGGAGACTTTTATTCAATTATGATCTTGGAAAAAAGCACATCTTTCTGAGATATGTTGTTGCTGTTTCTAATGCCACCCATTGAAAAGTGTTGAATCAAGGATCTGTGGTAAACCCGACCATGGGTCCTGAATTGAATATGGCAACCCCTAAGAATAGGTTTGAGAATCTGCCCTGGCAGACAGACCAACTCAAGATGTAAACACACTAAGACAATGTGATGAGAATCACAATAAAAGAATATTGAATGAGAAATGCTTCTTTCACTATAGTGGTGACCCCGTATCTTCACGCAAAAATGTAAATTTGTGAATAGTCTTTTACTAAATTGATGGTCATGAAGAAAACATTGTCATTTACTTGCATTTAAAATAAGGACTCAATTCTGTTGTTCGTGGATCAGTATCTACTTTCTTGGTTTCAATTTTGGGTGTGGCACGCATCTTCAGCTGTAAATATTTCACAGATGTGGATCTTTTTTTTTCTCTGTTTCATTTTTCTGTGCTTTTAATTTAACTTGAATTGTTTTATCAATTTCATCTTTCATTTTATTTTTTTCATTTTTAATGCTAAAATTAATTAATTGCATATAATAATTTTTGATGAAATAAAATTCTTATGATACATGCTAAAAATATCATGTACTATAGATAAAGATGCCAAATTCTGATTAACTATAAATATTACTGATCATTACAGCACTTTATTATTGAATATATATATATATATATATATATCATTGTTTATTTAGTAATTTTATTCTAAAACTTTGCACACTGTTAGAAGTAGATGCTGTACAAATCCCACTATATAATATATCCGATCCCACCTTGTGGTTCATTATGTGCGAAAAGTACATTTACCCTAGCAACCCCCAAATCCATAACTGAATCTGTTACTAAGTATAATTACATAGTAGCTAATCTCCCACCCGACACCGCGTCTTTAGTTCACGATATCTTCATGCATCCAGCCAGATGTAACAGATCTCTGCACGCAAATAAAAAACGAACTCATAAATCATTCAGGGGAATCGTCTCAGCAGGGAGCTCGGAAATTTCTCTCAGGGGAAGAATTGGGTTCTCAAAAACCTTCTGAATTGCTGCGTAATATGACACGATATGCGAAATCTTTGAATGTTGATGATAAACTGATGATGGAGTTATTTCTTTAGCGTTTGCCGTCTTCGGTTCAAACAATTTTAGCTGCTGTTTTTGACCTTGCGTTAAACAAAGCCACCAACATTGTGGACAGAATTCTTGAAGTCTCGCCATCTCCTATCAAAACTTTTACTGTTTCTAATAAAAAAGAGCAAACATTAGAATCTAAACTGTTTCGTGAAATAGAAAAATTAAATGAAAGAATCGATTGCCTTTCAATCTCTCGTAGCCGCTCTCCATACCGTCGGAACAAAAATTCCTGTGAAAGGAGTATTTGGAATAAGCATGATTTTTCAATTTGCTGGTTTCACAGGTGGTTCAGAAAAAAATGTAGAGTAGAAAAATGCGTTCAACCATGCACATGGCAGGGAAACAAAGCCAGCAAAGAATAATTGCGACTTATTCTTTGCCCAAAGAATCACGCCGTATGTTCATTCGAGACCAAACAACAAATCTCTCTTTTCTGGTCGACACTGGCTCTGACATGTCTTTAATCCCTGCTAATGTCTATCAAAAAAGAAACGTTTCTCAACAAACCTTTTTGCCGCGAAGTCTTCCGCAATCAACGTGTATGGATAGAAAACATTAACTTTTTTAATTTAAGAAGAGATTTCATGTGGACTTTTCTGATTACCGATGTTAGCTCACCTATTCTTGGAGCAGATTTTGTCCATTATTTTGAATTAGTGCCAGATCTCAGGAATAAATGCCTTAGAGACACAAAAACAAAACTGTAATCAGTAGGCCATTTAAAGCATGCTTATCTCCATTCTGTTCAAATTTCTAATTTTACAGATACAATTTATCATAAACTTTTGAAAGAATTTCCCTGTATCACAAAATTGTCTAATCCAAATCAACCAGTGAAACATAACACTGTTCACCATATAATAACAAAAGAACCTCCTGTGGTGGCAAAACCCCGAAGGTTGGCGCCAGATCGCTTGAAAATTGCGAAAACAGAATTTCAAAATATGATGCATCTGGGACATTTACAATTTCGAAAAGTAATTATGCTTCCCCACTTCACATGGTTCCTAAGAAAGGTACTTTAGAATGGAGACCTGTTGGCAATTATAGAGCTTTAAATTCTCAAACATTAAAAGATAAATACCCCATTTCTTGTATTGCTGATTTTACAGCTGAATTACATGGCTTAAAAATTTTAGTTGAATCAATCTAGTAAAAGCCTATCATCAAATTCCTATTCACTCAGATGATAATCACAAAACAGCAATTTGCACTTCGTTTGGTTTATTTGAGAGTACACGAATGCAATTTGGATTATGTAATGCATCCGCAACGTTTCAGAGTTTTATAGACGTAGTCACTCGTGTCTTACCTGGTATTTACACATTTGTCGACGACATTTTAATTGCATCTAAAAATTCTCAGGAACATTATCAACATTTAAAAAACCAATTTTTAAAATTAGACGAATACGATCTTTGCATTAATGTTTCTAAATGCATATTTGATGCATCGTCAATAGACTTTTTAGGCTTCAACCTGTCAGAAAATGGAATTAAACCTCTACCTGATAAAGTTAAATGTATTCTAAATTTTCTTAAACCAAACACATTAACTCAGTTGCATAGATTTTTGGGCATGTTTAACTTTTACAGATGTTTTATACCAAAAGCCGCACATATACTTGCTCACATTGTTCAATTTTTAGAAGAGCATACAAATCAAAAGAAATCTCATTCCAGTGTTCGCAAATAATCCGAGCCATTAATATGGAATGAAAATGCAGAACAAGCTTTTCTTGCAACGAAAAACGCTATTGCAGAAGCTACCCTTTTAAGACATCCTATTCCAGGAGCTCAATTGAGCGTATGGGTGGATGCTTCAGATATTGCTATTGGAGGCACTTTTTCTCAATTATCACAAGGGAAATGGGAATCAATAGCCTTTTTCTCCATGAAACCTAACAAAAGTCCGCAAAAGTGGTTGACTTACGATAGGGAACTATTTTCAATTTATTTGGCTATAAGAAAATTCAAACATATGTTGGAAGGCAGAAACTTCCTAATATATACCGACCAAAAGCCCCTAATTTACGCTTTTAAACAAAACCCGAATATATGTTCTCCTCGGCAATTATGCCACTTAGATTTAATTTCCCAATATTCTACTGACATTCGGCATGTGCAAGGTTCCGAAAACACAGTTGCTGAAGCTCTTTCCAGAATCGAAATTGATTCTATTACTAAATCTCCAGTTTTAAATTTTAAAGAATTTGCATTAGCACAGAAAAATGATCCAGACCTGCAAAAATTTCAACTGAACTGAAACCAAACCCCAAATTGTAATTTGCTTTGTGATATTTCAACAGGAATTCTACGTCCTTTCGTCCCTGCATCCTTTCGAAGAACAATATTTAATCATCTTCATAATCTTTCACATCCAGGGATAGCAGCTTCAACAAAACTCCTCTGCTCTCACTATGCGTGGCCTGGCATGAAATGCCAAATAAAGAAATGGGTCCAGTGTTGGGAATCGTGTCAAAAATCGAAAATCCAAAGGCACACTAAAACACCTCTAGGAACATTCTCTCGTCCTGATGCCAGATTCAGTCACATTCACATAGATATTGTTAGTCCCTTGCCACCATCTAAAGGTCATCATTATCTACTTACGATAATCGACCCCTTCTCCAGATTGCCAGAAGCAATCCCTATTTCAGACATGCAAGCAAAAACCGTTTGCTGCGCAATTTTCGACACATGGATCTCTCGTTTTGGTTGCCCATCTGTAATCACCTCGGATCAAGGAACCCAGATGCATTCATCAATGCACACTGAATTTACTCGCATGCTGGGAACTGAAAAGATCAAAACTACATCATATCATCTGAAATCAAATGGAATTGTGGAACGTTTCCATCAACATTTAAAATCGGCCATTAAAGCTCATGAAAATGATAAATGGTCTGAAATAGTCCCCATCATTCTTCTTGGCATATGAACTACAGTTAAAGAAGATCTGCAATCTTCTTGTGCTGAATTGTGTCTGCCTAGTGACATGATTGATGCGTCAAACATTCCTTTTTGTGACAATAATTTCATCACTAATCTTCGTAACAGAATGCAACAACTGAATCTTTTGTGGCAATATCTGCTCACTGCACTGATCAATTCTACATTCATCTGTCACTACAATCATCATCTCATATCTTTTTAAGGATCAATCGTGTGCAACCCCCTTTATGTCAACCGTATACTGGACCACATAAGGTTCTGTCTAGAACAGACAAAACCATCACCATGGACGTTAATGGTCGAAAAACTACAGTTTCTTTAGATTGTGTCAAATCCACACATCTCCTTTCAGAAACTGTCTGTGAATCTCTACCTACAGTGAACAAAAGCATAAAAGATAAATGATCTACTGATGACAAACCAATCTTTACAACAAAATCAGGAAAACATGTCCATTTTCCAAAAAAAAAAAAAAAAAAAACTAGCCATTTATGTCATAATTTTTTTCTCCTTCTGGAAGAACTTTCAGTTGGAATTTTTTTTGTATTATATTTGTATATATTTCATTTATGTGTTTTATTTTTGTGTATATATCTCATATTTCTCATATTCAAAATCGTTAATGTATTTCTTCCAGAGCAGATTCTCAAAATAATGTTTATAAAATTTTAAACTAATGTCGTTCCCTTGGGTTGTCACTCTCAGTCACTGGGGGGATACCTGGGGGATGCCCTGGCAGACAGACCAACTCGAGATGTAAACACTCTAAGATGATGTTTGATGAGCACCACAACAAAAGAATATTGAATGAGAAATGCTTCTTTCACCATAGACCACACAATACATCATGGCAACGGGCTAGTTTATATGCCTATTATTAGCCTCAACTCTGAGCACTATGCAAATGACAGTATGATTTGTCTCTGAATGACATTACGATACTCCACCCTAATTTTGAGTCACTCTCTGACCTTTCTTCCCCTTCCATCAACCTTGCAAGAGGACTTACATCTCAACAAATATTTAGAGTGCTACATAGGCACTATACATATACAAACATCCATGCCTTCTCTGGGATTTGAATCTGAACCTTATGGCACAGCTGTCAGCCTCACTTACTACTTTACTGTCTGGGCAACTTTCTGAGGCATTATGGCAATGATCTATACATATGAAATTCACTATTTAAATAGAAAGAAAGTGTTAGTATACTGGAAATATTCTTGCCTAGAAATGAAAATGTATTAGGAAATTGGAAGAAAAGAGAAAACTAGAAGTATAATTTTAGAGTTTTGAATTCTTATTCAGGCATTCAACTTAACTCACGACGCTCATGATGGCCAAGGCCTGCTGTGCCCAACTCATTATATGCGACCATGGGCCCTGAGGTGCATGAGCAGATGTTCCAGTCAGGTGGTCAGTCTGACATGAAAAACCCCCAGCATAAAGTTCCCAAACAAGCTTGGTACTCATTTTATCGAACCATTGAAAATATGAAAGACTGAGTCAACCTTGCCCAGCCCGGGGTTTGAACCTCGGACCTGTGGTATGGAAGCGCAATGCACTAACCACTCAGCTACTGGGGTTATTCATGCATTCACTAATAATAATTATTTGTAATGTAATTTTTCTTCAGTTGTATAAATTAGGAATATTCAAATTATGCAAATTTTTAGGATGCAATAATCAGTTTTGATTTGATAAAATGCATTCTTAAAAGTTATAAAGAGGATGCAAAGTCTTGGATAAAGGTAGGACTTCAACTATGATTAAAATTGAAAATTAAAATATGGCTTTTATAAGGATTGAGTATATTTTGGGGGGGTTTCAGTGCTTTCATATATTTTTTTAGCTTCTTAAATTATATTTATATATATATAATGAAAGAAGATAATTTGTATGTTTTTCTTTATTAACTATTGGGTTAAGCATTATTATTGATATATTTAATTCAAACTAAAAAAATGTTTTCTTGCTTATAAAATACTTGTTGGCAATAGTGGCATAACGTATACCCCCATTATCCCTGATTTGAAAGAGGTGGGGTGCAAGATTCTCATGGGATTAAAGCCTGACTGATACCTTGTACATATTTGAGTACATGACTTTGCAGGGTGGCCCTAATATTCTCCATTACGCCACTGGCTGGTATATCCATTCATCTAACAGGGGAATTAAAAAATATAGCAATCAAGATAGAAGGATGAAAGTCTCTCTCTCAGGTAAATTATATGAATATTCATGAATTACCCAGTATTTCTTGTGCTCATCAGAAAAAAGTAATGCACAATGATAATGATGAAAGAAACAAAATTTTTCAGAGAGAATTGAAAAGTGGATGTCTCTATGAATATTTTGTGAGGGAAAAAAATTCATCATAAAGTTAAAAATATTAGTTTCAATATAAACATTTCAATCAATTGTCTCCTTTTTTTCTTTCACCACTGAATTTTAATCAAAAACAGCTGATATATCTAAAAAAAAGTAGTTTTGATTTCCAGATTTTTAAAAATTTGAAATTGTTTCCAAACATCCAATGAAATCACAAATAAAAATGTTAAAAAAAATTAATGTTTGTTGAAAACAAAAACTTGCTGCTGAAAGTTCCTCTCTTTTCTCATTTGTCGCTTTAAAATATGAGTCACCTTACTATAAACTTCACTCATACTACAGTTTTTAATCTTTTGTTAATTAACTGTGATTTTTTTAGATTAATATGTGGAAGAAGAGTGAGGGTTGAACTCTCAACCGGACGCTCACGAAGTTCATTTAGGGGGCCACCTCCTCGACCATTCCACCCAGATGATCGATGTTATGACTGCGGCGAAAGGGGACATTATGCACGAGATTGCAAACGTGTCAGCAAATGGTAAAGTCATTTTCAATGATTTCTGGAATTGAAACTAATTTATCATGGAACATGTTGTTTATTTCATGATTTAGTCTCATTAAGGTAGATTTTATCATCATCTTGATTTGAATGTTTGATATTTCTTCAAATGGTTAATTTTTTTCAAAGGGAAAATATGTACTGAAAGATTAAATGGTAGAAATATGGAATACTGAAATTGATTAGTTACAGTGGAAGAAGAAAGTTAACATTTTTACTATTTATCATCATCTATTTTACGCAGAAATTGGAGTTAAGTGTTTTTGTTCCATGAGTATAATGCTCATGAGTTGGAAGATAATTACTTGCTTTAATTTATGAAAATTATTTCTAAAGGCTAATTTATGATATGATTAAATTTAATCAAATCAAAAGTGCTTAAGTTTTGTTTTATTTTTCCATTAGTTATCTTATAGTTTTTATTTTGCTTTTTATTTTTAAAAAAAAAAAGATCACTAAAAATACAATGCTTAAAAGAATAAAATCCGGGAAGCATTGTAATAATTTTTTAACCATATTTTTTAGGCCAAAACTGCTTGATTCACGTAAATTCGGCTAGATACATCCTGATGCTTCACTAATCTCTGCATCGAATAGAGTGTAATCTTCGAGATCTGCACGTCACATCAGGATCGACTAATCATACTGCGTAGACTTCGCCGAGAAGGCCAACAAATTCTTCCTGTAATTAATGATGATCTTCGAGATAATGCTGCCATCTCAGCATTTGAGTGCCGAGCTTCTAAGCGACACTCTTGTTACACCTGCGAGAAATGCTATGGGTCGTCGGTAGCTCTAGCTTTGGGGCTGCTAGACTGATCAACGATCTTCTCAGCGTAGAACTTCAATGTTGATTAAGTCCATTTGAGCTCTCAACATCACTAATGCTTCCTTGACACAGTCAAAAATAACTATTCTGGTTATGCACTTCAAAATTCAAGGTATTCGAATTGTTTTTTTTTATAACTGTTACTAAATTCTATTTATGCTACCGGGAAAAAAATTTCTAATTATTTATTGGAAATGAAGAAGAAAAAAAGATCCTGTTATAGATTTAAAGATAATTTTCCTAAAAATTAATTTTAAACTATTTATAGGGAAAATCTCTTAAAAGAATTAGAGTTAAATAGGAAAATGTTACTTGAAACAGAAGAAAACTAGAACTGAATTATTTGTAAATGATTTTAAATGCTGTTTGAATGTGTCATGGAAGCAGTGTTTTAAGGTAAGTCAAAATGAAAAAAAAAAAGGCTACTTATATTTTAAACTTTAAGTGTTCTTAAATAATGAGAGCTGCAAGTTATATATACATATTTTGCTAGTTTTTTTTTTTTTTGTTGTTGATATTCTTAATTTTTTTTTTTTATGATTTAGTTAATGATACATGTAAAACTGTTAATTAAATACTCAAGATTAATTTTAGTTTAATTTTTTTATTCAATTTGAGTTTTCTTTTAAAGAAATTATTTTCTTTTAAAGTTTGGCATTATATAGAAATTAACATAAGTAACAGAGAAACTTTGAGATAGACAATTTTGCTAAATATATATTTTTTAATCATTAGAAATTAATTAATTTAGGATAGTTAATAATAGAATTACAGTTATAGCAACTTGCTTTTTAAATTATTTGCTGAATAGGAAAAATACTATACATTAAAAAAAATTATTTTTGTTTCACAGATATATGAAGTTTAAAAGTTACTGTAAACAATGAGCAAAATATTGTTCGATACCTTTGCTATTAAAAAATTATTTATAATCTTTTAACAGCAAATTTTCTTTACAAGTAGCATGTAATTGAAAAGTAAAATATAATCTTTTTGTACATTTTACTTAAAGAGAATTTTAACATTGTGATCTATGAATTTAAAAAATGTTTTACGCTAAATTTTTAAAAATTTACAAAAACTTTTTGTTTGGTTAGTTAAGTAAAAGAATTTTAACTGTGTTGGTATTTCATTAATAATCGGAAAAATGTAAGAAACTTAAGTATAAATAGATTAAAATCAAATAATTAGCCTTTATATGCCAAATTAGAAGATTCGTACCTTAACTTTTATGTACTAAATAGACTTAAAGGATAAAAGGCGGGCTTCTCTTTCATAAAAAAATATTATTTACAAAATATTTTTATCTTTTGATTTCTATACATTTTCTTTCTTCATTACATTCTAAACCAGGAATTGGCAACCTATGGTACGCGTGCCAAGTGTGACACACGGTATGATTCTCACTGGCACTCTGCACTGCTTAACAAATTTGTCAATTGGAGTGGATGGAAGTTGATGAATTTGTAACGGAGTGTATTTGACAAACCAATATATTTGACCAGAATTATAGACATTTATGGAATTATGAAAAAATCTTAAAAGCTAACTCTAAAAATACATTTACAGCTATTTTATAAATTATAGACTGGCATTATTAGAGAGATTTAATTGTTTGAAGAGAGAAAAATACATGTACTGTGCTTTCCGCTTTGGGTTCTACTTATCTAAGTAAAAAAATCTTTCCTAATAAGAAAAGTATTTCGAATTCTCACAGAAATTGTTTAACTACTAAATGTTCAGAATAGTGTCGAATTGAAAGTCACAAATTACACATCTGATTTTGCAATACGAAAGAAGAGCGGCGCAGCACTAGGTTTGCATTAAAATTTTTTATTGAACTCTAATGAAGGGAAATACTTATATTTTATGTTTTCTATTTCTTATTTTAATATATAAATATGTTTAAAAGTATATAATAGATGTACATTTTAAATTTTTTATTGAAGAACTATTTATATTTTATACCTATTTTTATGTTAAGAAATATTTTAATTGATGCAAAATTAATATATAGTAAACTGGAAATCTCTATTATTGACCTCTATTCTCTAACTCTGCATGTATTATATCAAGAGTTGAATTGTTTCAAAAATGCCCTTACTGAGTGGCACACTGAATCATATTGGTAGATTGGTTTGGCTTGCCACAGCTAAAAGGTTGCTGACCCCTGTTCTAAATGATGTGGCCATAGTAGCCTAAGGGTCAAGGTCACATACTTGTGGCTACCGTGTCATTAGTTTGAGCCTAGAACCACTGAAGACCCACTGTGTAAAGGGGGCCGATGCATGTTAAATGTGTCGAAGCTTAAATGTCCTCCTGTTGGTGTGAAAGTTAGGAGATGGGAATGCCAGCTCAGGTGTCATCCCAATTCAAAATTATGGGGGCTGTCACCAATAGCCCTTGTGCAGTTTTGTAGTGCAACATTGATACCTATTTCACATTCTGGACGATACAAGATATTTAATATATAAAACTTATAATACTAATAGATATGCATGCTAACTGCAGAGTGTATGAATACTATGTATTTGCTACTTACTTTTAAAGTATAATTTAAATTTGCTAAGATTTTCCCATTATTGATTTGATTATAGTAAATAAAATTGCTTTGTCATAAATAGTTTTCTTACAATAATGGAACAAAATTAAATATATCTTTCTAGTTAAAAATTAGCTCTTCAGAGGTTATGAGATGTATCTCAACTGGTTATTTAATGACTATCTTATAATATTATTGTAAGCTTCAGGGTTCATTCAAGCTTGATAATATAACAAAGTTTCTGTTGTGATAATACAATAAAAAAATTATTTACAAAGTAGTAGAAGTTTCTACCAATGAAAGCTGCTATTTATAGAACCCTTTAAAATAAATAAGTTTAGGTAATCATCCCAGTTTCTTCAGGATTGATGGTTCAGAGCTGAAATTGAAACCCCCTTTAACATACTTCTTACCCTTATATATTCTTTAATCAATGGGAAGTAAATTTTCTTAAACTTTATCAATCTATAAAAAAAAAAAAAAAATAATTCTGAAACTTTTTGAAATCAAATAGTTGTCGACTTGGTGAATTGCTGCAATATATGAAATACCAATATATACATTTATGTAGGGCTAAAAACGAGGCAATATCATGCCAATTTGTTGATTTTCTTACATAAATCCTCACTGAAACATGAATTTAATTCATTCACAAACTTATCTTTAAGATATTTTCCCACACCCAATATTTTACATTTTAAAGCATAAGGACTTATTTAAATGGATTTCAACAAAAACACTTCCAAATTTATGATAGTATATCATAACTACATTAATAATTTGTTTTACCATCTTTTCATAATTTTTGGAACGAATAAACAAATTAGCTTGTAATCGAACATTATAATTAAGTTACATGCATATAATTTCATAATATTCTATGAGACATATAACTGCTTTAAAACTATTAATTACTTTATGGCAATATTAATTACTATCAATTTTATATGATTTTTTTCTGTACTACTAATTTGCAAAATGACTAGTAATTTTAAAGACAATCTAAAAAACAGTTGCTATATTAAGTTATATACTTGGTTTGCATGCTTAGTAATATTTAAGTATTTTTTTAATATTATTTCACTGTTGTGTTCTAAAATTTTTATTTTTAAATTTCTTATTTTATTTTAATAGTGTTCATGAATAGATATGCCTGCGTAGTTACATAATTCATTAATTTCAGTAAGCATAAATTGTAACTATTTGTCATGTTTCTTCCATTTTTTTTATCAATATTGTTTTTCCTCCTAGGAGTCGTCGAAGTAGATCTAGATCTCGAGGTCGCTCAGCAAGTCGGAGTCGTTCTGCAAGTCCTTCGGTAAGCAGAAGTCGCAGTGCTAGTCGAAGTCGAACCAGGAGCCGAAGCAAGTCCACATCCAGAGGAAGGTAAATAATAATAATTACATTCAGCCATAGCAATTATATTCTAAATTTGTATTTTAAGAAATTTTTTAGGATACTTTTTGAAAGTTTCAAATGGTTATTAATATATGAACTAATTATGTTATTCATTAATTACATTTTCAAAAAAATTTGCATTTAGTACATATTTTTTCTATATTTAGAAATTTCTTATTTTTTAAAATATATATCTGTCCTTTCTGTAATATTAACATATACATTTTGCATAGCAATGCCTGAAAACATTGCTAACAATTATTAATTAACATTTGTTTTATGAGCATTGTCTTTTGTGTGTGTGTGTGCATAAAAATTGAAATATAATAAAATTATACACTTGCTTTTAAAATAAAGATTAATCTTATTAACATCATATCGATAAAGATTAATTATGACTTATTAACGTTTTCTGTTTCAGAACCTGATTCAGAATTGCTAATACCTCACCAGAATGCAAATTATCCATTTCCTCATTACATACCATAGGATAACGAAATATTATACCAGTATTTATCTCCAGCTTCATTTTTAGGTGTACAGTGTATTGTAGATTCTGTATTTGTCAGAATGTTTTAGCTTATAAGTTACTCTCAGTACAAAGATATTTCATTTATTGCTGTGTATACTCAAGTTATGTATTTAATTTCATTAGTTTTTAAATATTTTAGTAGTGATAATTCTATATAACATTCATGGAATAACTATTACTATTTCATTTTAAGCATTTTTGCATAATTACATATTGCTTTTTATACATATTTTTGCATTCCTATTACAATACCTAAACAAGTTTTTAAAAAACTCCACTATCATAAGAATATTTATACATTTATCACGATTTCTTTTAAGCAATGAAATATTTAGAAGTTACATAACTTAATTTTTGTAGCCAATTAAGCTCAAATTTTATTTTTGTGATTCATGGACATAGGTATTATATTTTTTGAATCCTTTAAGCATTCTCGAGAAAACTGAAAGCTTTACATTAAAGGTTTAATTTATCATGAATAATTCTTTTATAATTGCTAAAAATTTCTTTGAACCAAAAGCTATAAATTAGATCCTGTTGAAAGTGCAAATATCTGAAAATCATAAATTCAACATTAAATAAGGAGTTTGTAGAAGCAAATCTATTTTGAACCATCATATATCTTTTTTAAATGTAGAATATACCATTATTTTGTTGTCAAGTATTCTGAGCTTTTATATTTTTACTCTTGTTAATTCTTTTTTTATTAATTACTTATTATTTAAAGGATGTATATTGTGTAGATTTTAAGTTTTAATTTTTTATGTTCTATTATTTTGTGTTGCTTCAGATATTGTGAAAATATAGGATAATTCAGCATTTCATTAGAAATGCCATTTTTTTTTCATTGAAAAGATATTAAATATTTCAGTGAAAAATTAGAAAATCCATTGCAATTTTGTTTCTGTATAAGGAAATTTATTACAGAAAAAAGTACTTTAACCCGTTCAGGACAATGATCACTTCAGGGACCATGGTATCATATGCAAGATTGCGTTTACCTTGTTTTGAGGCCCTGATCACACCTGTGTCATTTGATTTCGGAACTTATGGAATTTGGAAAAAATGATTATAAACTATAAATTTGGGTGTATCTTATTACAGTAATGATGTTATATGAATTTTTAAATGGAATTAGGCTGAACAGGGTAAATTACCCAGTCCTGAATGGGTTAAACTTCATGAATTTATTACATTTACAATTATAAAACCATCTGTATCATAGTTCTATTAGGGCATACACAATAATATTTCAGAATGCATATCTTATTTAAAATATTGCTGAAAATAACACTCAGTCTATAAATTTGAATTAATTTATTAATACATGAATGTAATATTCCTTTGTTTTGCCTTTTTATTATGATTTTTTTTAAAAAAAATTTGGTTCAAATATTACATTGAAACTATTTTTTTTAAAAAAAGAATACACAATTTAAACTTAGTATAGTTAACCTGTTAAATTAAATTTTGTTTCATTGAAAAAAAAATGGAGTAATTTATATAAATTCCACTCATTCAGATAAGTTATTTATAAATGCAATTTCTTTTCTATAGTTACATTCTTAATGTTATAAATGTAAAAATACATCTATAGTCATTTTCTTTTGTGTCTTTCTAATCTTTTTGGAAACATTGCCCAGCATATCCCATATTAATCCCTGTATATTAAATGAAGAGCACATGAAAATATTTTACGCATCAATATTAGAGCTAAATATATTTCAAAAAGTAAATTTCTAATAATTTTTCACAAAAACAAAATGTATTCTGTAAAATGAAATATATATATATATATATATTTTCTAGTATGTGCTTTAGACATAATTCATTTCACATAATTGGCTTAGAATGTTTTATTTCATTTTTTGACATTTGTTATAAAATGTATTCTTTCAAAACAAAATGGAAGAAAGAAGAAACAAGATCACTTTTCAATTAAAGTAACACTCAAGTTTAATATTGTGTAATGTGGTAATAGAAAGAGTAAAACTTATATAACACATATTTATTATGAATACGCCTCAACCATGAATATATACAATGTTTTGACATTCAGATGTTTTATTCATATCCTATATCACTGGTGTTTGTCAAAAATTTTTCAACCTACAATAAAATTGAAAAAAAATTAATTCATTTCAAAGTTATAATTTTTTTTACAAATACAAATTCTATTAGGTTGAGTAAAAAGTTTTCGCCAAAAAAAATCTTGTAAAATGATAGCAGCGCTAATGAGGATAGTGTTCTCCATTTAAATCTACAATGGTCTGCCAACGTTCTGGTAACTTTTCAATCCCTTCTGCGAAAAACTGTGGTGTGCATGAATCCAGAAAGTGATTGACCTCATTTATGACTTTGTCATTTGAATGGAAGATTGTGTCCTCAAGATGCAGCTGCAAATGTAAAAACAGACTCGCCTGTATGGTGGATGTTGCATCAAACCCCACTTCAGAGTATACAGCGTCCAGCTGGTCATCGCATTAACATGTGGCTGAGCGTTGTCTTGATGAAAGAGAATGACTTCCTTCTGAACTCTTTTTTACATTTTTCGAGAATGACATCACTAACTTCTATTAGTATTTCACTGTATATTTTATTGTATTGTTGAAAGTCTGCCCGCTTTCAAGTACTCCTTAGTACTCCATGACAATCCCACCAGATACAGAGAAGCACCTTCTTGTTATTTAGTGTTTGTCTTGCAACCAAACCTACTGATTACCCAGATGTTGACCAGCCTTCTTCACGGCTTTTATTGTTGTAGTACATCCATTTTTCATCTCGGGTCAAAATTCTACCCAGAATGTTCTTTCCTTTGATTTCTGAGCAGAGCCAAACAGGCCGCTTTTCTCTTGCTCGTCTTCAGCGGTTAAACTTAAACGTTTGTGTTTGAGAGCATTAACTATTGTTTAACAAATGTCCAACTCTAATGCAATAGTTTGTGTTGAAACATTTCTGTGTTTATCAATGATTTGCCTTAACTGGTCACAATCAACCTCAATAGGGCAGCCAGAAGTTCAAAGTCGAAATTCCCAGCTTTACACTTTCGAACCCAAACCGTTACTGCATCACAAGAAACAGTATTTAAACCTAAACTTTCACACATTTTTTTGTGGCATTCAGTTGCATTGAGTTTATTTCAGAACTCATAGTACATAAGAGTTCTGATCTATTAACGTGATTGCTTCATTTTAAACACTTTTTTGGTGCACAAGATAATAATGTTTTGACAAACAAATTGCACAGTCGTGTAGTTCTAACTTCCAGATTTAGAATGTAAAAACCCATTTCGAGAAAGATTAACTACCATGGGAGTGGCTGATGTTGGAGTGGAGGTTTCTCTTCTTGGCGGAAAATTTTTTACTCAACCTGATATATTTAATAGACAAGATACACACAAAGTTTGAATTTAGTTCATTTCTATGTATGCAGTGTTTTACTCAAACAAATTCTTCATTGAATGTAAAAATTAAAATTTTTGCAAACAAGGAGCGTGTACAAGATTTCTTATGTATATCAGCTTTAAATACGGATAAAATTAAAATTCCTATGTGAGGGATGCAAAATTTTTCTTACTTCCCTAGGACACAATTCAAGTATACTTAATGTAACAAAGAAGAAAATTTGAATTTGTAGTTAATGTAAGTAATTTGAATTCTGGAATTTTTTTGCTATAAAAGACAGTTAGGTATTTTTAAATTAATGAGAAGTCTGACACTTTAAAAAACCAAATGTTCTGTTATTTAGTTCAATGGAAACAGCTACAAAGTCCGAGTTCCCAAGATACTCAACCGATAATTTAGTTTTAGAAATGTGTGGAAGGCTTTGCAAAAAAATATTTTCCAGGGGTTCCATTCATCTTTTAAAGAGACATGGTCAAATACCTCATTTTAGGTGTATGCAATTCATTTAAAATCTGGCAGGTAATATATAAATTCAATGCTCCCAAACCATTATTCCTATAAATTTTTGTGATACATAATATTGATTTTTTTAAGCTGTTATAATTTAAAATAAATATAGCATTTCATAAATTGATTTTCCCCCTGACCACTTATTCGAATGTACATTTCGAGTTACTATCAAATTTTATTCACTATTTTAGATTCCATGAGTGATTTTTCAGCAAATTTTAAAATCTTTTCAAGTTTGATTTAATGTAATCATTTTCCTTCAAAGCTTAAAAAAATGATACACTTATAGTAAATATGCATAAATAAGGGTTAATATCTTGACTTTTTTTATGGATTGTGCATAAATTTTCTTGATAATTACAATACAGTAATATTTCATCTTATACATAAGTTTGAGGTTTTTACATCAGATTTTGTTTGAATTATTTTCCAATAAATGAATTTTTTTTTAAATTTTATAATTTGAACTTAATATTTGTTTTAATAAACATATTTGTTTTTATCTACTGTCTTTTAAATTGGAGTTTTGAATGAAAAAAAACCCATTAGTGCACAATTTATTATATTAATAAAATAACTTATCTATTTAGTAATAATTTTATATCAATAGATAACATATCTGATATGCACATAGAAAGAAATTAATACAATTGTCTAATTTTTTTGAAAAGGTAAAGGGGCAGGGTGCATTAACTCTTGAGTTGGATAAACTTGATCAATAAGAGTAACTTTAAATCATTTAAAAATATACCCAAGCATTACCTTCATCTCCTCTCTCTAGAAAATGAACGATTTCTCCTGTCTCTACTGTATCTTGGACTGCGGCTGCGACTTCTCGAATATCTGGACCGGCTGTAAACAAGATAAAATACAATTACTAATAAGTACATCAAGTTCACTTAAAAGTAATTTCCACATTATAATTCAAACTGTATCTATGTATATATTCACACTACAACCAAACAAAAGAAAGAACATATTAAAGGAAAAAATATACTGAACAAATCCACAGCTTTTATATAGTTTATAATCCTTTGCAAATTTGACTGCAGTTCACCACTTCTAAGATAAGCAAAGTACAACTACCAAAATTTTAAAGTGGTGAAAAGGAAGCACAAGGAAGTAAATGAAATAACCTTTATATTGAAGCATGTTGACGGGAATGTTATAGATGAGGAATGTGGTGGGAGGGAGAATGAGAAAGCTGTGGTGGTAGCGCCGCTGGATATAATTTCAGTGGTGGGAACTCGCGGATGGATTCCTGATGGAGAAGCTACACTAGTTAGCTGTTCTTTCTGGGGAGCGGATGAACTGCTGCTATCTGTTTAAGTAAGAATCACAGCTGATGGACGATGTGATGTCCCAGTGGCACATTTGAGTGGCCTTCCTAAGTTGTGATTAAAATGTCGATCGGGAAGGTGGAGCAGTGAAATTTGTGCATGAGGCTGGCTGCCTTGAGAAGTAATTGTTGAAATAGCCTGAAAGGTTTTTATTAAGTAAAATTAGCACACACAAAAATCTAGAAAAGAAAACAGATTAGGTCTTGTATGTCTGTTAGAACTATTAAAAAATCCGTCAGAAAGTGGAAGATAATTGTTAATCCATAAATTTTATATAAAAAAATTAATACATCTATTCTATAATGTTCTAAATTATCTTTTATTAGTTTGCTTTAACTTCAGAACAAAATATATTACAAAAATTAAATACTAATCCAATTTCATTTTTCCATTCACTAAATGATCTTTTAAACAAATTTGTTCATTTTTCTACAATTAACATACAATATGTATGGAAACTAACCATTAATATGCTTGAAAAATATTTAAAAAATAATTAGCAACTTAAATGAAGCAGTGTTTAAAGTATTCAACTTTTATGATCACTTCATAATAAAAATATTCCTATGCCTTTCGATTATTCAAATTCATTATCTCTGAAGTACAAATATTGAAATATTTCTTAACATTTTACTTCATTGGAGAAAAAGTAAAACAATGTAAAAAAAAAATTTTTTTTTATAAGAAACACACATTACTGTATTATCTATGCTTTAGTTATTTAAGGCTCTCTCTTAATCAGCAATTTTTATACATGTTTTCGATTTTTTTTAATTAATTGATTTCAGTGTGTAGATATTTATTTTTGATAAGGCTTTACTTAATATGTATCAAAGTTTATGTATGGCTATGTGAAACAGAAAATCATGCCTTAACAAAAGATTATAATAGCAATGTCTTGTGTTTTTGTAATCAATGCTTCAGCTGTACATTGTTCCACTCATAGCCAATGCACTTTGTAATTTTGATCTGCAATTGGATGACAAGATAGCAATACCTGAATTCACTTTACACTCTCTACGCAATTGAGCTCTATGTTATATGCCTTTAGTCAAGTGAGTGAGTCGCACTGTTATGTCTTTAGTTGAATCAGGGCTTGAAATAGCTTAACTAAACATCAACCACAAGATCGATATCATGACCACTAAGCTACCACAAACTATAGCACAGTTAAAAATTTATACAATACAACTGCATTGAAAAATTGAACTAAAATGAGTAATTTAAATTTTAAAAACAAGTATTCCTATTAACACTTTTTTTTAAAGAACCAATAAAACTCTTATTTTTATTAACAGAATGAGATAAGGCAAGAATTTATACATGTGGTTATTAAGAATCTACACAATTTTCTACAACATATTTTACAACACAGGTTGATGTATGTATTTAAGTTAACTATTCCTAGACAATTCAAAATAATTAAAACACTTGAATTTTTTTTTTGGTGGTACTTTTTTTATACCAATAAAAAAAATTGTCCAAACTTTATTTTATAAAGTCTGAAAGCGACATTTTTTATGCAACTATAAACATTAATATATTTAAGGTGGATACTATATATACAAAGAGAATACATTTCCAAGTAATACCCTTTTTTTTATTTGATTATTAATTATATAGTTCTTCAGAAAAAATAACATTAAAGTCAAAAATCATTTTAGAAATAAATTTTGCTATTTTTTCCCATTTAATTTTCCAAATAAATCAGCAATGCAATTTTTTTAAAAAAATAAACATTTAAATAACCCTAATTTGTGTGTGTATTAAGTATTAGGGATAAATATTTTAAAATATTGTGGAATATGATTTAATATATTAAATTTGTACACTAACCGAGGTGGAGAACGACGGCTGTCGCTTCTTCGGTCTCTACGAGTCTTTCCATGAGACATTTCTACTCGTATTCTCTGGCCACATAATCGCCTAGGTAAAAATAGCTATAGATAAGTTTATAGTAATAAATAAAATTACTTTTTAACTCAAGAAATATGACACATTAGACTTTTCAAAAATAATAAATCATTAATATTTAAAAAAAATAGATTGATAAGTTCAAAATTAATCTGCCTTTAAATTCTAAAATATTCATTGAGTTAAGAATAGAAATAGTTGAAAAAACATTGAAGCTAATTAAAACCACTTAATATATAACTTAAACTGCACTTAATTAAAAAATTATTTATTAACCCTCTCGTTGCACATCTTGCAGTTTCCATGGGTGAAGTACACATAGCAGATGTAGCACTATGCAGCAAGAGGGTTAATTTCTCCCTTTCAAAATGAAAATTTCAGTATTTAAAATTGAGGTACATTATGGAGCGTAATTGAATTTCCATGTTTTGGAAATATCACTACATTGGAGTTAAATAATATGTAGATTTAAAAATACTCACTATACGAAATACGGTAAAATAGAGGACCCACTGCTGTTTTTGGCGCCAAAAATTTTCGCCAAAAAGCGCCAAATTGAAGGTTTTCAAAAGGCGTCAATGACGAAAACTTTGGGAAGCGCAAATGAAATGGGCGTTTGAAAAAAGATGAAAAACGAATAAATACATTAAATTAATCATTATATAAAGAAAAAAACGGAGAAAGCAATGAAATTCATTTTAAAAAAGCATTCTAAAACCAGTGTGTACAACATGATTTACATTTTTAAAAAGGACTAAATCGCAAATATAAAAAAGAAATACATGAAATCAATCATTTTAAAAAATTTTAAAAATCGTCATGTTCCGTGGTGGATACACCCTTGCGATGGATGCAAGGAATTCATGAAAATTGTCATCCACCAACTTGTGACCTGTTCTTATTAACTTTCAAGTCATTTTAACGCATTCATGCTCTTGCCAAACCAATATCTGGTCAAACGCAAGATAATTATTATAGCAATGTAAACCAAGTGCCCTTTCTACACTCCGAACAAGACTGGCTGCGGCAACGCCATTCGTAGCCGTCAATTCTTACAAACGCGCATATTTTTTAAACCTTGGACATTCATAACGAAGCAATTAAATTAGCTTTTACACCAATAATGTCTCTTTTTTGTGCCCAGGAGCACAAAGAAACCTGTCGAGCCTCAATTAATTTCCTTTCACACGCCATTCTTAACAACAACCGGTGGAGAGCAGACTTTCTCAAAAAAGTCAAAATGACGTTTTTTCGGAAAAGGCTTAAAAAAACGTTGTACTTTTTTAGGGTTGCCATTTTTTGATTTGAAAATCCAAATTTGATGAAATGGAAGGGTTACCATATTGTAACCTTTATTCAAAATTTGGCGAAAAAATTTGGCGACAAAAGTGGGTCCTCCTAGGATTCAACCACGAAATACGTTTATATACTTTTAAAATTCTTTGCACTTGATTTTAATCTGATGATTTAAATTACCTTAATGAAAAAGCAGTATAGATTATGTTGAACAAGTAGGTTTAGTAGGCATTAGGTTTTAAATTAGGAGAAAACATGTACAATTAAACAAGACATTCTTAAAAATTTAATTCCAATTTCTTTTTTAAAGAAATTAATGTTTTGCACATGAAGAATAACAAAGAAATTTTTTTTCTGACCAAGGGAAAAAAATACATACGTTCCGTCCAATTCAGCAACAGCTTCTTCTGCATCACGTCGATCTTCAAATTCTACAAAAGCAAAGCCTGGAGGATTACGAGCAATCCACACATTTCTTAAAGGTCCATATCTTGAAAAAAGTGATTCAATGTCATCTTTTGTGGTTCTGTTACTAATGCTTCCTATATATACTTTGCAATCTAAATCCCAATCACTGAATCGTCTAGTCATTTTTCTAGAAAAAAGAAATACATCTAAGTTAAAAAAAAGATCTCTTGATTTATGAATAACCAATTTTCAATTATTCTTAATGTATGAAAAATTGCTAAAATCAATAGATATATAACAATTGATCAACATAACTGCTAACTTATGTTATTTAAATCAGTGTATTCTTAAATGAGTGTATGACCCTTTCATAACAATATGAATGTTTGCCAAATTGTGAATTAACGTATAAACATGAAAATGTTATCCATTAAAATATAATGGATTGCTTCAAAATTCCACTAACACTATAACAAAACAGAATAAAATATAGTATAATTCACAGAAAAATTGATCATTAATAATCAAGTTTTCTAAAACTACCAGAACTATTCAGTAGAAGTAAATTATGTATAAAAAAATTGTGAAGTTATTAAACTTTTATCACAAAACAATAATTAACAAAAAAAGCACTAAGTAATTTACCTCAAATGGTAATTCCACCACAGCAAAAATGTAAATCATTAAATCTCAAAAATACCTTAAAGCAAATTGATTTACAAAAACTTCCACCATTCAAGTAAAATAAAAAACGAATTCTCGATCATGAATAAATAATCGATTTCTAAAAATCAAAAACACCGACTCGAATAATTCTGAATTTACCAAATTTATACAGGTATTTCAAAGAAAAATACAAACCAAAATTGCACAGAACACAAACAAAATATCACAGAGCATAAAACTTTCACACAAAACCGCATTTATGAATGGTCAAACTTGATACTTACCTGTTACACACACACACACACAATGAATAAAAGGTATTTTAGAACTAAACAAACCTATAAAACATTCGAATATATTCGCACTTTATACGGAGAAAAAATAGCGCTGTAAGTATTAAATTTCGGCTCTTCGTTTACGGTTACAGTTAAGTCTACTGTTTTACCGTAGGCACAATTTATTTAACGTCATAATTACTTGAGAGGTAGACGTACACTCACAAAAATCCTTTTAAATTTAATTTTACTTAAATTCGTTGCGTTTGAAGTAACATTATGCTCTTCTAAAGAAATACATCATATTAATGCATTTATGAATATCACAATGCTAAAGAATTTGATATTGAAAGACCAAAGTTTGCTTAGTTTTCTGTTAAAAACTCTGTTCAGCAGAATATTTGGTTGCACCATATAAGATTTAAGGCGCATTCCAGTGGCGTAACGTACACCCCACATTGCCTGGAGGAGGGCAGGATTCTATGGGTCCCAAAGCCTATGTTATGCAATGGTTTTGCAATCCTTTGTAAAATCCGGCTTGGGGCCCAAAACGTGATTTTGCCTCATTCATAACAAGGAAGTTAGTAGCGAACGACGAAGGAGTACTACGAATTGCCTTGTTGTGAATGTCTTTAAGCCTTCTGTCTCTTTCTTTTTATGCCCGTTTATTTTGAAGATGCCTTATAACAGTATTTTCAAATTTGTAACATCAAATTTGTACAATCCTTTCCCGATTTTTGCCTAGTTTTTAAAACTATTTTAATTAAAATTTTTTTAAAAAAAATACACAAAACATTATTTAATACACCAAAAGTAGTATATCAAGCATTACTTATTTGTTTGTTTTGTGCATTGTAACATGTGTATTTAACTAGCAAAAGCGAAAAATTATACGAACTTTAAATTTGTAATTTTAACAAAATTGTTAATAATAATTGTACTATGAAATTTTATTTAGAAAATTTTTTAATATATTCAATACACTTTGCTTAGATTACATTTATATAAATCACGCACATCAGAGATTTAGAATAAATTCTCATTCTGTAATTTGTGGTCACAACTTCAAAATAGATTTAAATGGTTCAGTCTCCCGAAAAATATTCTTTCAATTAACATTAAATCCTCTTATTACCATACGGAATATTTAGACACATTCAGGGACACTAGCCAACACTTCCTAGATATACATCTAGATATGTATCTAGGTCTCTGACTTTGCAAGTTTCTCAATATCCAAGCCAGTCCGACGTAAGCCACAGTTTATATTATTTGGTGTGGATTCATCATACAACAAAGACTCCATTACCAAAGCATTACTTCTAAAAAATGATAAATTCAAGGATGGTGGCTTTGAGGTCAATTTCTCTATAAAATCGAAATCTTCCAATAATTGGGTCATATCTGTAATTCCTGATCTCTACCCCGTTATCAAAGATCACGGTTATCTTTATCTAAATTTTGAGAGAGTTAGAATTGAAACATTTATATCTGTCATGCAATGCTCTACTTGTGGTACCTTGGGCCACACAAGGAATCATTGCTCCAATACTCAGGCTTGTGTGTGTGTGCTTCAGTTGTAGTTCCACGGACGACCATGATCGAACCTCCTGCGAACCTCGATGCATAAACTGTACAAATCATAATGTCAGGTTTAGATCAGGTTTTTCAGAAAATCACGGATGCCGTGATAAACACTGCCCAGTATTAATCCAATTTAAAAAACGTACAATGGATCACACTGATTACGGACGTTGATTTCTTTCACTTACTTTCTGACTTCTTCACTTTCGCAACCTGCTTTATCATTTTTATAATTAATTATTCCATTTATTTTTATTTATCAGCATATTGAAATTACTTGTTTAACTTCATTTCATGTTTATTTTGTTGAGCTGCATTTTATTCTTTATTTTTTTCCCTTCATTTTTGTATATTATGTGTGTACCTTGTGCTTTAATATTTAATATTTATTTTGTAGTACCTTCTCAACTTTATGTACATATATTTTTATTATTATTTTGATATATTCTGTTTATATTTGTTCTTAAATTGTTCTGATTCACCTCTTATTTTTATGTAATCAAGGCACATTTTTTGCGTGTTATTATATTTACCTAATTAGTTTTTATTATTCGATTTTATTTGTTTCGATTCGTTTCCTTATTCAAAATTTTTTGCAAGGCAGATTTTGGCCAATAATTTTTTTATCTTAGTTATTATTACTCACGTTCTTTATTTTTATGTATCTTTCATGCATTTCATTTACTGTATTTCATTTTTAAGTATTTATACTAGTATTGTTTTTTAATTGATTTTTATAATATTATATTTGTATTTGTATTGATATTTTAATTCATTTTATTACTTTTATTTTCATTTTGCATATGCTACTATCTCTATCTTTAATTATTTTATGCTTTCAATTCTTGCTTATCCATTGCACAGTTATAACCACTCCTTTAACTCTGGCAGATCTTCTTAGAGTTTTACAACTAAATGCGAATCACTCACGGTCTGCCCATCTTCAAGCTCACTCGGTTGCAGTGAAGATGGGTTTCGATTTACTTCTCCTCCAGGATCCTTACCCTAACTTTAATCTTCCCTTAAATTCCCCACTTGGTTCCTCTCAATTCTTTTCAAATTCTCTCAATTGTGCAATTGTTTGTTATAATCGGAATATCATTTGCAACTTTCGCATGAAAACAGATCACACTGTGTCCGTCAACATTAAATTAAATCAAGTTCTTCTTACTGTTATTAACGTTTACTTCCCCCCTCATGGTGATTTCTCCGAGGCTATTAATCAATTGAACCTCTATAAAGGAATTAATAAGAATTGTTTGTTAGCTGGAGACTTCAATGCAAAGTCAGTTGTTTGGGGGTATAAGAACACTCGCAGGAGGGGGGGGGGAGATATCTTGACGGATTTCTTACTCTCCAACCATTTGCATCTTTGCAATATTCCAGGACTGGGACCAACCTTTCACGGCCCTAGGTCCGCGGTTGGGAACCCCGATCTCACCCTCACATCTTGCGACCTGATTTCCTTTGTTGAGAATTGGGAAATTCTTTCCACCGAATCCCTTAGCGACCATAGTTTTATCAGTGTTCATCTCCGGTGTGATCTAACCTTTTCTGACTTTGTCTTTAAAACCAAATATGGCATTAATAAATTCATCTATAATTTTCGCAAGAACTATAACCTTCTTAATTCCTTCTTGACTAACATCTCCTCAATTGAACTACTTGATGATTTCGCTAGTCTATTAATTAATACTACAAATGCCTCTGTCTTCTCAACTCTTAGAAAGCGCCGGGTTTTAAATACCTCTTCTTTCAAAAGGTGGAACAATTCCTTAAGAATCCAGTGTAATTAGCTGAATGCATACAAAAGGAGGGCGGTTTCTCTCACTACGCATGGCATGTCGGTCGACGAGATTGCCTCCATGCGCTCCAGGTACAAAACCCTCAGGGCCAACTATAAAAATTCAATAATTGACACCAAGAATAAAGCTTGGGAGTATTTCTGTTCTACGAATTCTAATAATTTTGGATTTACTTTTAAAACAGCTTTCGGAAAGTTATCCAGCCCAACTAATCTTCATCAGATTTCGACTGGCGATCCTGCCTCTTTGTTCCATAGTAAGGTTAGCCTTCTTCTTGATTCTCATTTCCCTTCAGGATCTTCTCTTATTCCTCTTGTCTTCAATGACTGCTCTCCTCCTTCATGCCTGAGCCCCAGTGAAGTTGAAGTCGTCTTCCGGAAGCTTCATGGGGGTAAAGCCCCGGGTATTGATCTCATTGACTATGCTATTTGGAAAGCTCTTTATAACTCCTTCCCCAACTTGCTTTTTCGATTCTTTAACCTCTGCATCCAATTTAATCACTTCCCTTCCATTTTTAAGAACACAAAAATTAAATTTTTACTAAAGCATGGACGTGACCCATCGTCTACTCTCTCCTATCGACCAATTTGTTTGCTCTCCACCCTTGGCAAAATTTTAGAAAGAATTTTTCTTAATAGGTTTTTCCGTTGGATTTCTAAGAATAATATTCTCCATAGATCTCAGTTCGGCTTTAGGGAAAACCGCAGCTGCATTGAGGCCATGGACAATTTGGTGCATCACATTAAAAATACCAGGGTGAATAAACATACTGTTTCTACGTTTATTGATATCAAATCTGCTTTTGACAACGTTGATTGGTCGACTCTCTTCCATATTTTTCATTCATACCGTATTCCTCTTCACTTTCAGAAATTCATTCACTCTTACCTCACTAACAGGGTAATTATCTGGACTGATAATACTTTTACCATTAAAAAACAAATTTTTAAAGGCTGCCCACAAGGGTCCGTTCTTTCACCAACTCTTTGGAATATTTATTTTAATCCTATCCTTTCTCTTATCTCTGAACTGTTTCTTCTCCAAGCCTCTGCGGACGATCTCGCAGTTGTCTCTTTTGGCCTTTCACATAGGGAACTTGAAGATAATACTAATAAAATCCTTAGTTTAGTAAATTCTAAGCTTTCCGAGCTCAATTTGCAATAGCAACTGCTAAAACCGTTTCAGTTGTTTTCAGATGTCCCTTTCTTCAATGCCGTGGTTTTCGAGAGAGAACGACCTTCAGGAGGAATCCCATTTTTAAAATTGGTTCCAATTCCATCCATATCTCTAAGTCATACAAATACTTGGGTGTCAACATTGACAATCGCTTATCTTGGACTCCCCATATAAATTCTATCAAAGATAAGATTCTCTGGATTTCTTCCAACTTTTACCGTGTTTCCAAAAATTTCAATCACCAGCATATTTCCCTAATGAAACTTTGGTATACTTCGGTTGTTCAAGCAATCATCTCCTACGGAGCAGGAGTGTGGGGTGGATCCCTGAACTCTATCCAGGTCCAAAAGATTAAATCTATTCAGAGGATTTACTTATTAAAAATCACTAAAGCCTATAAAACCTCCCCTACTGACGCTCTTAATATCCTATCAGGCATTCCCCCCATTCATATTGTTATTCGCTCTCTCTACTTTAAATTCCAACTTTGGAACAGGAACGATCTCCTTCCAGGTCTTATCCCAGCTACGAAATTGGACTCTTTTATTTCTCTTCATCAAATCCTTCCCGATTTTCTTTCCTTTCCCATTAATACTTTCGAGGGCCCATCTGAGTGGGAAGTGTATACTGATGGATCCAAAATCGATTCCAATGTTGGTTTCGCCGTGTGTATTTTTTTTCGGGGCTCTCCCTTTGAAACATATCTCTTTAAAATTCAGGATTTTAACTCGGTCTTTCAGGCAGAGTTCTCTGCCATCGGTCTCTCTGTCTGTTGGGCAGTTCATCATAATACTAAAATCCATATTTATACTTACAGTCTCTCCTCTATTCTCTTTCTTAATAATCTTACAAGTAAATCCAGTTATCTCAATTCCATTAAATTCAAATTGTTTCAATTCAGAAGCTACTACAATCTTTACTGGGTCAAAGCTCATAACAATAACCTTTATAATGATTACGCCGATTTTTATGCAAAACAGGCTGTTTATGATGGTGAAGTGTTTTCGGTTCCCGCTCCTCGCTCCTTCCTCTCCAGTTCCTTAAATAAATTTATCCTAGAGTCTTGGACCTCCTCTTGGAATGATTGCAATACTGGATTAAAGGTCAAGCGCTTTTTCAATAATCCTAAATTAAACATTCTTCCCATTTCTAAATATCTGGTCCATTTTCTAACTAATCATGGGCCTTTCCCCGCTTACTTGCACAGGTTCAATCTCCTTCCCTCTCCAAATTGCCTGTGTGGGTCTCCTGGAGACGCCGACCATTACGTATTCCACTGCCCCTCCACTTCTGATCACCATCTTGTTAACCCAGTGCTTCTCAAACTTTCAATACTGGCACCCCCCTTTTCGATCACAATTTTTTCGCGCCCCCCTTATACATTAATAATGTACTGAATGCAATAATAATGCACTTTGACGCTAAAGCTACAATAGGCGATCTTAATTATAAACCATACAAATTAGTATCATAAGTATTAAATTTTGTGTATACTACTTTTAAGCAAAATAAATAAAATAATAGGATAATTATTATGTTATTTTTCCTTTCTCTAATTTTTAAATTGAACATATTGCAAAATGTGGTAGCTGCTTAGAAGACAAAATATAGATATCTGCGCTAAATATAGAAAAAGAACTCAGAGGATCAATTTCTAATCGTAAGCATTCCTTATAAAAAATTTACTTTGCAAGACAAGCCCATGGAAGTCGTTAAATCTTATTAAACTTGTTCTTAATTTAGTATTAATTAATTATAAAATACTCTGTGCAGCACTGATACATTAAAAATATACCGGCTGATGTGCCCGCTCTTTCCACGAGTTCATTTAGAAGAAAATAAAACATTATTGATATAATCGCTGAATTGTAAGGAGAGTAGAGCCATGTGCGCGACACTGTTTACAAAAATGTAAAATTATTTTTTTAAATGGTTGCTCAAATTATAATTAGTTTTAAGCGAATTGTAATTTTAAGCCTCACAGAAATAGCATTTATAATTGATGTTAAACAGTAGCGTACACAGGAATTTTCCAGGGGGTCCGGGGTCGAAAGTTCACCAATCTTGTATCAGGTTCCTTTTGATTTTGTCGATTTTCGGGAACGAAACACAGTAAAAAACTAATTCTTGAATAAATAATTAGCATTAATTAATAAAATTAATCATTAATAACAAATACTTAATTAAATTTTGCTTACTATAAACTTAGAATTATAATCAATCTGAAAAAAATCAAAGGCTTTGGGGGGTCCGAACCTCCCCCTTGTGTGCGCCACTGATGTTAAATAATGATCAATAATATAAAATATCGATGAAGAATAATTGTATTATTTTTAATATTTAAAGCGAAAATACTTCAACATGTTTTAACCCGGGAGCAGGCGCGCACTCGATACGGTCGGGGTTATTGAGTCACCCCAATCCTTTTTTTTTATAATTATTTTATTGTACACGATACAAATCATGATTCCAGTGAATAATTTAATTAAGAGAAAGTTTACTTACCTACTTTCAAGGACTTTTCAATTTTTCTTTGGTAATAAATAAACAGTTTTGCCAGAATTAACGATTTCGTAATCTGTGTGTCCCGCGCGACCACTTCCGGGTAAGAAGTATATTCATTATGATAATATGTATGTTACAGCTAAAAAAATTGTGTTAAAGTTTTTCGTTATGCTTTATATGTTGAGAATATTTATAAAAATATGTCTTGGCCAAGTAATCCTTCGTGTGCTTGTGTGTGTGTGCTCTCTCTCTCTCCGTGGTTTTCCAAATATCATAAAACTCTTTTGCATGGAAAAAGCGCAACAGAGAACACATAAGAGATAGGTCATAACTAACCGTACCAATAACTTAGAAGGTCAAACAGATTACAGCTATAATGTGCAGTATTTCAAAAATAATGACAGTGTAAAGGACAGTTTTGTAGAGATTTTCTCTCGCTAGATGGCTGCACCTGTCAACTGTTTTTCGAATTCGCTAAATGTGATATTGGCAAGATAGAAATTAATTCTATTCAAATAAATGTTAAACTTAAATAATAATTGTTAAACTTATTTTATATAAATGCATTTAAATTCTGTTAATTTTTAAAATGGTTTTCATAATTTATATTTCTGTTTTTATATTTTTCTTTACTCATGTAGTCGTATCGATTGTATTATGCTTAACTGCAGCATAACTGTGTAAAATACTAAAAACGTGGCATTTTCTGTACAACGTGTAGATCTATGTTTGCCGCCGTTGAATGAGCACGCAGAATAAAATTCCAGTAGATTTTGATAAAGTTTAATGTTTGAATTAAATGAAAACTCAACACACTTGAGTATTATTTAGAGTGCTATGAAACAAGCACCTAATAACTGGTGACCCTGGATTTTTTTTTTTTTTTTTTTTTTACTGGAAAATGACAAAATAGCGCATTGGCTAACAAGATCGTGGAGATGGCGCTAAGAACAATTGATGCTGCAGTGGTTCAGAAAAATTCCCTAAGAGTGGATGAACTCCTCTCTAAATTAGTAAGTCTGGAAGAACAACTTACCTCTTTGAAGCTACAACGAAAAGTCCGGAGCTCTAGCCCTCATCACCATCAGAGGAGTAGAAGTCGCAGCAAATCAAGGCGCCGCTACAATCCTCAGGGACGATATTGCTTCTACCATTTCCGATTCGGGAAGAAGTGCCTCCCTGGTAAATGCGTACAGCCGTGCAGTTTCAATGAGCCGGGAAACGAATACCAGCAGTAGACGCCGCGGCGAGTCCTGCTGCCGATATTTTAGGCCGCAAATTCCGGTTATTTGTCAGGACAGAGAAACCGAATGTCAATTCCTTGTGGATAGTGGAGCAGACGTCTCGATCCTCCCTTGGACAAAAACGAAAGGTGAGTGCCAAGCCTCTCAATATAAACTGTATGCTGCTAATGGCACTGAAATTCCAACATATGGTCTGAAAATTCTCACGCTGGATCTAGGCCTAAGACGCCCATTTCAGTGGCCGTTTATTATTGCCAAAGTTGAGCGAGGAATCATAGGTGCTGATTTCCTTCAAAAATTCCAGTTGCTGATAGATCTGCACAACAGGAAATTAATCGATGGAGTAACAAATCTTTCAATTAAAGGAGAAGTTGCTACCATCCAAGAAAATAATGATCTCAGCACAGTCAATAGAGCCTCCAAATATTTCAACCTGCTTAAGTTGTATCCTGATTTAACCAAGCCAAACTTGGTTAACAGAGTTGTTAAACATGAAGTAAAGCACCACATCCTAACAACTGGCCAACCGGTTTATTCGAAGGCAAGACAACTAGCCTCTGATAAGTTGAAGCTGGCGAAGCAAGAGTTCCAATTTATGCTGGACAACGACATTATTAGACCCTCAAAATCTCAATGGGCAAGTCCATTGCATTTAGTAAATAAAAAAGGATGGCACATTAAGACCATGTGGCGATTACAGGCGACTCAACGCACAGACAATACCAGATCGATATCCAATTCCTAGAATTGAGGACTTTAATCACATCCTGAAGGATAAAAAATATTTTCCAAGATAGATCTAGTAAAGGCTTATTATCAGATACCAATTGCTGAGGAAGACAAAGAAAAAACTGCCATCACCACCCCATTTGGCTTGTACGAGTTCAATACTATGAGTTTTGGACTGAGGAATGCTCCTTCAACCTTCCAACGTTTCATTACTGAAGTACTGTATGGACTCGACTTTGTTTTCCCGTATCTTGATGATGTACTTGTTGCCTCATCTACTGAAGAGGAACACAGTGAACACCTAAAAATGGTATTTGAAAGATTCCAGCAATATGGACTTCGAATAAATGTCTCCAAATCAGTGATGGGAGCTGCCCAAGTTGAATATTTGGGATTTCTGATCACTGCAGAAGGTTCTCGGCCATTGCCAGAAAAAGTTCAAGCTATCTTCAACTACAAACTACCAGAAACTATTCATGACCTGCGAACGTTTCTGGGCATGATAAATTTTTACCGAAGATACCTAAAGGATGCTGCTAAGACCCAAGCACCTCTACATGAACTGTTAAAAGGAGCGAAAAAGAAAGACCGCAGAAAAGTGCATTGGACTGATGACACCAGGAGAAGCTTCGAAAAATGCAAAACTGACCTTGCCGAAGCTGCTCTTTTATCATTTCCAAGATCTGGACTACCCCTATCACTTTGCACAGATGCATCAGATTTTGCTGTGGGTGCAGTACTCCAGCAATTAGAAAACGAGAGTTGGAAACCAATAGCCTTTTACTCAAAGAAGCTAAATGAAACACAAACAAGGTATAGTACCTATGACCGAGAACTATTGGGAATATACCTTTCAGTGAAACATTTCAAACACCTGCTGGAAGGGAATGATTTTGTTATATATACTGACCACAAGCCTCTAACTTTTGCATTTAAGCAAAAAATGAAAAAGCATCACCAAGACAACAACGACAACTTCAATACATTTCAGAATTTAGTTGTAACATTCAACATGTATTGGGTAAAGATAATGTTGTTGCAGATGCCTTATCCAGAATTGATTCAATTTCTGAAATCAACTTTGAGGAAATTGCAGAAGAGCAAACTACTGACGAAGAGTTGCAAAATATTATTGCACAACAATTCTTTAAAATTTAAACCTTCGACATTGCCATCTGGAAAAAACTTTGGTGTGACATCTCAACACAAAAAATTAGGCCTTACATTCCACAAAAATTCAGGTTTCAAATATTCCAACTAATTCATGGCTTAGCTCACCCTGGTATTAAATCTACAGTTAAACTGATGATTGAAAAATATGTCTGGTCAGATATTAAAAAGCAAGTCAGAGAATGGGCAAAAGCTTGCATTAGATGCCAAAAATGTAAAGTCAGCAGGCATACAAAATCCAAATTAGGAGAATTCGAACAACCAGATGAAAGGTTTAGTGTAGTTCACATAGATCTCATTGGAAAACTACCACCTTCAGAAGGGATGCAGTATTGCTTAACCTGCATTGACCGATTCTCTTGCTGGATGGAAGCAATTCCTATACCTGAAATAACAGCTGAAATAGTTGGGAGAGCATTTTATGAGAAATGGATTTGCAGGTTTGGAGTACCTGCCAAAATAGTCACAGATCAAGGTCGACAGTTTGAGGCAGAACTATTTAGAAGCATAGCTGCAATATGTGGTGCTAAAGTAGCCCACACAACATCTTATCACCCTCAATGTAATGGGAAAGTTGAACGTTTACATAGGACCTTGAAAGGTGCTATAAAAGCTCACAACAATATTAGATGGACAGAGTCATTACCCACTGTGTTGTTAGGTTTAAGAGCTGCCATAAGACCTGACATTAGTTACACAATTGCACAGATGGTCTATGGTACTTCCATTAAATTACCTGGTGAATTTTTTGATCTTCCTACTATTAACATGGATCCACAGAATTTTGTCGCCAAATTACAGCAGCACATGGCAGAGCTAAAGCCACTGAAGTCTCCTAGCAACAGGAAGCAAAATATCTTTGTGCATAAAGATTTGAAATCCTGTTCCCATGTGTTTCTTCGTATCGACAGAGTTAAAAAAGCATTAGAACCACCATATGAAGGACCATATACTGTACATAAAAAGTATGATAAATATTTCACAATCCTAATCAAGGATAAGACAGTTAATATATCTGTAGATAGACTGAAACCTGCCTATTTGTTAGCAGTGGACAATCAAAATGAACAAACTAGTGTTGGACAAAAAAATGAGATTTCAAATTGGAAAGAACTTTCCCCAATGCCTGATGAACAATCTACTACCAGCTGTGGTAGAAAGATAAAAAAACCAGTAAGATTTAGAGAATAAACAAAATAGCAACTATTATGTATGTAAGTGTTAAAGTTTGAAATTCCTTTCACTTATTACTAGTAAACAGTTATTAAAAATTAGTAAATTTGAAAATCACCATTTATAAAAATGTATCTAATTGATTAAATATATACTTGGTAATAATTCTCTTGGTAATGCAATTCATGTACATATAGTGAAAAAGTTATAGTAAACACTGCTTTAAATGTTGTAGATATGCTTATAAAATGACAATGTATGTTAATTCCTGGATTTTAGAATTGAAAATTGACTCTTAATTGGTTATATATACATGTATGATTTTTATGCTAGTATTGTGAAATTTAAATAATTATTCTTCCACTATCCTGATATAACCTTCATCAGTAAGTTGTAAGCAAAAGTAGAATTGTGTGTAATTTCATAACAGCGAGAACCTAAATCAAACAAAAGCTTTGTAAATAAAAAGAAATTAAAGAGCATGATGTAAAATTTTCCATATATATTCTCGCATTCAAAGTAATATATGTTATACAAAGTTTTCAACTTTATGTCACAAATAATTATTTATTACTACTGTTTTTTTACATTGTCGACAGAAATTCTCTCATTAGTATTACAATTTGTGGGCATCTCATCTCTTAAATGTGTTATAGAATGTGTTTTTTTTTTCATTGGAAAGTATGTATTTTAACAAAATTATCTATTATGTATTTAATAGTGAACATAAAATTTTCAGGATATCAATATAGATATGTGTTAGCATCAAATTCTATGTTTATAAATAAATATATGTTAGCATCAAATTCTATGTTTATAAATAGATATGTGTTAGCATCAAATTCTATGTGTAGAAATAATATGTGTTAGCATCAAATAAAATGTGTATAAATAGATACTGTTTTGCATAAAAATGCTCAATTGTGGTAAATGGATTGTATTAGTGATTAACTGAGTTATAATTAATTATGTGGTGAATTGAAACTAAAGTTTTCTGATATTCTTTCTTGTAAATAGGAAGTTTTCTGTATGTATATATTATAAAATTACCCATTGTGTATGTAAATATGAAAATTGATTTTTTAACACTATTGGATTTGATATGTTTCATAATATTCAAAAAAATTAAGGTGTTGTCATTGCAGAGTAACTTGACATGTTTTTTTAATGGCATGTTAACTTTCATTGGAATATGAATGATTTTTTTTCGCAAAATATTTATGTACTCCTTAGTTTCCCATGTTAAAATATTGACTGAGTTTTGTGTATTTGCAAAAGCATTCTGTAGTTTATTATTTTTTTTTTGAGTTATTGCATATCTTATATATACTCTTTTTGACTTTGTTTAAATTTGATTGTTGCTCAGTATAAATATACATTTAAAGTAATTGCTGAACATTTTAGTTGTATTTTTCCATGTATTTTTTAAGAAACAGGAAGGTAGCTGTGTTTAAATATTTTGAACTTGTAGCATATTTTGTGCATTAAGACTTCTGTAGCAATCCTGTAGTAGTAATTTTGTGTTGTGTAATGCAATGATTAGTAATAATTGTGTTAAAAGCGGTTTGTATAAGTTTAATTTGTAAAAAAAAAAAAAATGAAATTATAATCTGTTCAATAAGTCTGAAACTGTCCCTGCCATATATTTTTTCTTGTATCGTAACTTTGTTACTGGCAAGGGAGTAATGTAAAGGACAGTTTTTTGTAGAGATTTCTCTCGCTAGATGGCTGCACCTGTCAACTGTTTTTCGAATTCGCTAAATGTGATATTGGCAAGATAGAAATTAATTCTATTCAAATAAATGTTAAACTTAAATAATAATTGTTAAACTTATTTTATATAAATGCATTTAAATTCTGTTAATTTTTAAAATGGTTTTCATAATTTATATTTCTGTTTTTATATTTTTCTTTACTCATGTAGTCGTATCGATTGTATTATGCTTAACTGCAGCATAACTGTGTAAAATACTAAAAACGTGGCATTTTCTGTACAACGTGTAGATCTATGTTTGCCGCCGTTGAATGAGCACGCAGAATAAAATTCCAGTAGATTTTGATAAAGTTTAATGTTTGAATTAAATGAAAACTCAACACACTTGAGTATTATTTAGAGTGCTATGAAACAAGCACCTAATAACAGTGATGAATTTTTTATGTTCCTAAATTTTTTCGATTCTGGGTCTGGGATCTGTTTTTTCTCTGAAAGAGTAGTATGTTAGGTTAAAAAAAAGCGTAATAAAAAAATCTCTCATCATGGGATTACAGCAAATCAAATAAAAGTTTTTTTATTTGGTTATTGGATGAAAGATAGCTAATTAGGTATTGAAGAAGTTTTTATTTTTGCTGACTTAATATCGCGCGCGCGCGCCTATAAATTATATCAGAGTAAAAGTGCATTTTTTATTATGCCTGAAAGTATTTTGTTTTAATTCATTCCAGTAAACTAATTATTTTTTAAATCTTTTATTTTCGATATGCTCGCGCCCCCCTCGTAAGGTCATCGCGCCCCCCAGGGGGGCGCACCCCACAGTTTGAGAAACACTGTGTTAACCCCATCCCGAACGCTCTCTATCCTTGGGTCAACTCTATTATTAATAATCGTGCTATTCACAATAAATTAATTTCCTGCTTTGCTATTTCCAAATCCATATGTGATAATTTGGCTTAACTTTCCCTTTTCCCTCTTCGGTTCTTGCTATTCCTTTAAATCTTTTTTGTTCCCCTCCCATAATTTATTGCAGCTTCCTGTTTTATCATTTAGTCATCATTCTGGGTTTACTTTAAGATTAATTTCTTGTTTTTTTTCCCCTCTCTTTTAGCAAAAATGGTATCTTTAATAAAATTCAATAACTTATCTGTTTCCCCTCTTTCTCTTTTTAGTGTCTTAAAAATATAATTGGAGGAGGAAATCTAAAAAAAAAATCCTCTTTCCAGTACTTTTTTTTAAAAAAATCTAACGACAACAGGAAGTGTTGGCGCCAACTGGAATTATGGCTCAAAAATTTTTTTTTGTTTCCTGTTTATTTTTTCCTCTTTTTCACACCTCGTGCACTATGTCTGTGTGTTTCAGGATCTTTTCTTCTCCTTAGAAGATAGCACCTGTGTGTGTTCTTGTCTGTGTTTGTCAAGTGTTTTTTTTTTTTTTTTTTTTGTATTTGCATTGTAATTGTTAAGCGTTTTTTCTGTATTCTTCCCCCAATTCTCAAGAATTTTTGGGAAGGGACCTTTTTGTACATGTTTTTCGTTTAATTTGAAAATAAAATACTTCACGGAGGGTCGGATGCAGCTCTAAACCCTTTGGGTAAGCTCGATTCTCTGGAGTAAGTAAGTAAGTAAGTATATCTAATGCTGATACTAGTTTTAGAAAGAATATTGAGCTCTTTTTAGTGAAAAATATCATTATTATTAATTTTTAAAATCTCATTTTTTTTTCAGAATAATTTGTTAAAATCCTAAAAGATGATGATACTCACTGAATCCAAATTCCTAACGCAATTTTAATTTATTCATGTGCCAACCAGAACTTTAAAATGGCCTACATTATCATTCATGATGTATTTATTCTGAATAATTTTTTTTGGAAAATTTAGCATTTAATATACATAAAAAAACAGCTTTGTTCTTTTAATTACGAAACGATTTATTTTAGATATTCGTGGTTCTGTGATTAACTGAATGGTGTACAAATATGAAATATCCTTTACAAGATATCAAAATTAATTAATAAATAGACATTTATTTGTGTAGGCTTCTTTGTCTCATTTTCTCGAGATAGATGTTGTTTTAGGCCTTTTAATATTAACAAACTATACTATCATGTTCAATCCACTGATCTAAAGATTATCAAGGGTAGTGTCCAAACCCCGTTACTAATTTAAATTTCCATTGGATGAATTAGTCCTTTACAGCAGTGGTTCTTAAATTTTCGATTCCCGTGCCCCCCTTATGTATCAGCGTGACATTGCGGACCTCCAAGATTTTGAACATTCCACCTGACTTAAGGTATCCGACTACGTTCGGAACAGTGATTTTGCAAAAGTGTATAAATGGATAATATTTATGATAGTTAGTGTCACTTAGATTAGGAAATGTATATAAAATTGTTCTGTTGTATTACAATGTTTTGTATACAATACAATTTGTATTACAATAAAAAATTATTTAAGTACAATATTTTGACAAAAAATGAACATATAATGACCCATTTTCAAAATATTCTCCTTTTGTGAAAAATGCTTCTATTATAATAATATTTTACCTGTATATAGCTCCGACCTCTCTGTATCAACTAGAATTTTTGAAATATATAACGGAGAAGTCGGTTTATCCATGTTTTGCGACAACAGAGGGGAGAAATTTTAGGAAAAAAACGCCGATAATTATTTCAATGGGTTGTAACTCTGAAAATAATGAATATAATAGAAGCATTTTTCACAACAGGAGAACATTTTGGAAAAAAAGGTTATTGTAAGTTAATTTTTTGCTGAAAAATTGTACTTAAATAATTTTTTTTTTGTCAAAATGTCCTTAAGATAATTTTATACATGTATTCTAATCTAAGTGACACTAAATATCATGAAAATTATCCATTTATGCGCCTTTTGAAAATCACGCTTCCGACCATAGTCGGATACTTTAAGGTTTTCATTACAATTGACATCGAAAGGTTCATATCTTGTCAAGTTGCCCTTTTGGCCAACTGGTCCACTTTATCATTGCCGAGATTTCCGCTATGGCCTCTAACATAAAAGTAGACTTCACAGTCTTCAAGGTAGTGCAGAATAGACTGAACGTTTACAACAAGTTTTTCTGTAGAATTAAGTTGAGCAAAGAATGGAGTGAAGAGAATAAGCGGTGCAGATAAGAAAATTAAGAGTTCTGACCTGACGGAGAGAGACATGAATCACTTTTACGGCAAGATTAATGCAGAGTAGTTCGGCTCTTGTAACTAATAAAGGGTGTTTTTTTTAAAGGTATAGAACTTTAAATTGCAATAAAACAACGATGTATTATTCGATTGACATGAATTTTTTTTTTGTTCGAAAGATAATCTTGTGGCATTACATTTTAAATACGACTGCCACGGCTGGCTCGGATGTAGTCCAATATGGACATCCAATTTTCGATGACTTTTTCCAACATTTGTGGCCGTTTATCGGCAATAACACGGCGAATGTTGTCTTCCAAATGGTCAAGCACTTGTGGCTTAACTGCATAGACTAATGACTTTACATAGCCCCACAGAAAATAGTCTAGCGGTGTTAAATCACAAGATCTTGGAGGCCAATTCACAGGTCCAAAACGTGAAATTAGGCGGTCACCAAACGTGTCTTTCAATACATCGATTGTGGCACGAGCTGTGTGACATGTTGCGCCGTCTTTTTGGAACCACAGCTCCTGGACATCATGATTGTTCAATTCAGGAATGAAAAAGTTAGTAATCATGGCTCTATACCGATCACCATTGACTGTAACGTTGTGGCCTTCATCGTTTTTGAAGAAGGATTCCACCAGCCCATAAAGCGCACCAAACAGTCAATTTTTCTGGATGTAACGGTGTTTCGACATACACTTGTGGATTAGCTTCACTCCAAATGCGGCAGTTTTGTTTGTTGACGTAGCCATTCAACCAGAAGTGCGCTTCATCGCTAAACAAAATTCGCTTATGAAAATCGAGAACAACGGCAATCTCGTTTTGGGCCCATTCGACGAATCTACGCCTTGCTTGATGATCGTTTTGATGAATTGCGAAACCAAACTGAGAATAAATCACTTGACAGCTGTTAAATCGGTCGCCATCTTGGAAAGTAATGCCAACTTAAACTTCTATACCTGGAAAAAAAACACTCTTTACAAATGAAGTTCTTCAAGAATATAAAACTATTTGTTTCACAGATGGGAGTGAATTGAATGGAAGGGTTGGTCTTGCCTGCGTTATTTACGAAGAAGGAGTTGAAAAAGTTACTTTCCAACATCGATTAAGAGATAGATGAATGCTCGGTTTATCTATCTCTGTTAATTTCTCTGTCTGTTTATCTGCTTCTAAATTAATAGTTTTGTCAACACTGTAATAGCATTTATTTTTGAAAAACCTAGATTCAATTCTTTTTCAGCTGAGGAGAGAGGAGAGTGAGTGTTTATTAGAGTCGTACTTTAAAGCAAAGCACAGAGGCTATTGGCGATGGAACCTCGTACTTTTGAGCCACGATCAAGTGATGTGGACGGTTCCGAACGTAGTCGGATACCTTAATATTTTTGATCAAAATACAAGTTCTTATTGAGTTTTTTCATTAAGTGAGCAAGTCTACTATGGCGGAAGCCCAATGGCTGAGTGGTAGTGTATCGCGCTTCCACGCCACAGGTCGGGGCTTCTAATCCCGGGCTGGGTAAGGTCGACTCATCTTTTGATCTCTTCAGTGGGTCAATAAATGAATACTAAGTTTACTTAGGAACTGAACACAGGGTGTTTCGCGTTACACTAACCACTTGACCGAAACATCTGCTCATGCACCCCAACGCCTAAGGGCGCGTTAGCTGAGATAAGCACAGTAGGTCTTGGTCCACTGAGTTAGCCACTGAGTTCAGTTCAATCTAGTTTGGCATATCCAATTTTTCCACGAGTTTTTTCAGAGTCTGTAAAAGAGGGAAAATGTAACATTAAATAAGAGATACCGCAGATCCTCTACAGGGGCACTGTGGACCCCTAAGGATCCGCGGACCACAGTTTAAGAACCACTGCTCTAAGATAAGTAGGAAAAGTAGCAAAATTAAGGAAGTGTGTCTATGCAGGATGTATCAACTGCTTAACCCTGTGCAGGTTCACATTTTTAGTAATGTGTTAAAATAGTTTTGATATAGAGTTTAATTTATGAAAAGGAATTCATTTAGCTCGTTACATGAAATTAATTTGATCTACAAGACCATTTTTTGGTGGGAAGTATGTTCCTTTCCTCCCGCTAAGCCATCTTATGTTTGCATTATATGATATTTATAAAATATAATTCGTAAATACTAAAATCTATAAAAGGAGTTATAAATTAGATATATTTTATATTTAAAAATTTATACGTATTACTTTCCATGAAACTTCAAAAAACAGGGATCCACACATAGTGGAACAATACAAACGGTACAAACAAAAAAAAATATCTTGTTCTTTTCTCTTGTGTTTTAGTAGAGAACAAATGGCAAAGTCTACATTTTTTTTGTAAAGTTGGAATATGGTCAACCATTTTAGTCAATTATACTTCATCTGGATGATTTTTCCTGCTGCGGGAAACTTACAGGTCGTCTTTTGCACTTACGACTTTAAAATCCAGACATCAGTTGTCGATAGTCAAAGTATTAATGGTAAAAATCAGTACAATCAGTGCTAGCGAAAGTACAAATGGTAAAAATCTCTCATAGGTGGGAAAAGAGCTTCTCATTGCCATCTAAAAAAAACATGCGTGCGTACAAAGTACACATGTCAGAAGTGAAACTTCTTTGGCGAACTAATTTATAAATCTTGTTTATATTTATACAAATCTAAAACTTTAAATTTCAAGATTAAGAGGAAGGGAAAAAGGAAGATAGGTTAGGAATTTAATTGTCATTAAAATAAAAAAGTGTTGAAAATTAATGTAAATTATAAATTTAATTTTTTCAATTTATTTCTTCAATATTTACATTGTTTGACGTTGTTTGTATTGGTATTATTGTGACTAAAGCATTATGATAGGTAAAATATGCAACATAAGTTCGTGTTTCAACATTATCTAAATATCTTGTAAAAATAGCATCTATTGTCGTTCCTGAATTTGTAGTTGGTGTGTTTGGATTATTATTTAGCTGTAGACTAAATTTTTCTTCTAGAAAGTTAATTAATAGTTTGGAATCATCAACTGCAAAATTAATGTTAAAGTCACCACCCAAAACAAGTGGTATTTTATCATTCTCATTACCGAGAATAGCAGCACCTCCGTGGCTGTATGGAAGTAATTGGTGATGCAAGAAACTAATTATATCTTCAATTTTTTGATTAATTGATATGTATACAGCAGCGAACATTATTTTTCTTCCATGAAGAGTTTGACATTCCACCATGCAAATGTCACCAATTGATGTTGATACTAGTTGCTGTGATGATGAATTAATTGCTGTCATTGTAACGTTTGGCGTAACAATATTTGTCGTATTGTTTTTTTATTGAAATAAATACCCACTCCACCTGCTCGAACGTTCGGTCGTTTAAAGTTAACAATACAGTCAAAATTAATTAGACTTATTTCTTCAGAGTTATTTATCCAAGTTTCAGATAAAAGTATGATGTTAGATTCTTGTATAATTTGATTTTTTAATAAGTCTTGAGAATGACTTCGAAGACTTTGACAATTAAGAGTATATACAGTTAATCCCTGTTCTTGTCGTATGAAATATAGCATGTCACTATCAACCGTTTTTACACAATTTAATGAAAGTCTTCTAAATTCATCTCGTAAATGTATCATTGTTGTTGATGGTCTTCGTCCATGGTAAAAGGTCAAATCATTGTTGCTTGTAGTAATCCGTAGTCCTTCGATAGTTGTGACACGAGACAATGCAACATATACCAATGATTGTGACTGTTTTTTATCATATTCGTAGACAATTTCGGAGTACGTACTTCCTTGAGACTTGTGAATTGTTGTTGCACAAGCACAAACTAATGGCAAATGGGACCTTTTCACATTTATTGTTTTATTGTTATTTAGTGGTATTGTTGATGATCGTCTACCGATTGGTACGGCAGTTCGACTTATATTATTTGCCGCAACATGTCCAGCAACTTTTTTCGAATTTTTTGACCAGTTTTTGGTGAATCTGAAAACTCAAGCCATACAAAGTTAACTTGGCCTGAATCATCTCGTTCGATATGAACTAATTTTCCAACGGCACCATTCGCCAAACCATCGGAGACGTCAATATTGGTTGTTATCATATAATATATATCTTTTACAAAAACTGTTTCATATGGTAAACCTCCTGTATCAATTATCGACATTTTGTGTAATTTTGGCGTACAAACGCTTGTTGTTCTGTTGATGTGCATCCAATGTAAACATCTGTAGCTGTAGAGTTATATTTTTCTATAGCTCCATCCAAAATTTTCTTATTATAAACATTGACAGCGTGATTTGTATTAAATAACCGTATTGCATGCGGACAGTGAGTATCTGCTTCATGAACAGTACATAATCGTGATTCTATTAGTTCTATTTCCTGGCTTGCTAATTGGTCACCATTACCAATTTTTGTCAGAATCGAAGAAAATACTCGATTGGATTGCCTCATAACTTCTTCTAACTCGTAGAATTTTAGATTTCTCCATAGAAGTGGACTGAATATTTTTTGTTTTTGTTGCTTATATATCGGTGTCGCCCTTACTGGTGGTAACTGACGCAAATCACCAATTAAAATCATATCCAAACCTCCAAAATTAGTATTATAGTTTCCAGTGATTTGTTTTAATCGTGAATCAATGTGCCCAAGTAATTCAGCACTAATCATGCTAACTTCGTCGATGATTATAACTTTTATAAATTTGAAAAGTGCTCGATATTGATGAGCTACTTCAATATTTAAAGGAAGCAACCTTGAAAGTGTGATCTTGAATGCTGTATGTACAGTGGTACCATCAATTGCCACAGCGGCTTTACCAGTTGAAGCACATGCTATGTATGCATTGCAAAAACCATCGGTATTGGAAAAACGATTACAGTACAGTCCCGATAATCCGAACAATATCGGACCGACCCCTGTTCGGATTACGTGATTGTTCGGATTAGCCGGAGTAACAGCGAAATCACTATTTGAACCGGGAGTACGGGTCTATTGTGTCTATGTATTTTGTCGTAATGTGAGCGTACGCGCCCACTTTTTGCCGCGTGGACTGTACTCCCAATCCTCGACGCGTGTGTCCTCCCTCCACCACTCCTAACTTAGTGTGACTGCGTGTGCCCGTACTGTTGGCCGTCAGTCGTTCCGCGCTCGTTCTATACTCGTCTGCTTTTTCTGTGTTAATAACAGTGTGATATTCTACAGTGAAAACAGTTTGTTCTGTGTTTTGGACATTTATCTGTGATACAGTGTACGTAAACAGATTGTTATGGCAAGTAAGCGTAAACACTCAACACTTACTCTTAAAGACAAACTAGAGGTTCTAAAGAGGTTCTGTTATACAATTTTTCATACTAAACATTAGTGTTCTGTTCTGTAGTTTATTCCATTTTAAAATTTGTACCATAACTTGATGTACAGTGCGTGAATATTAAATAAAGAACTATTTTGAATTAAGGTTTACACTGTTTTATATTGAAATATTCACCGATTTTTTTTTTTCGTCCTTAAAATTATAAAAAAATTTTCCGCGGAGTCGTTCGGATTAACCGGATGTTCGGATTAGCCGTGTTCGGATTAGCGGGACTGTACTGTATAAATTTCCATGATAAGCTTAATGACAAATGTTTTGCCACAACCAGCTGGACCAGTCAAGAAAATTTGTAGTGGATTTCCATTTGAATATAGTAGATGCGATAATACATGATGTAAAAGCTCGCTCTGCTTATTATTCGACATCCTCATTACATTACAAAACTCGGCATTTTCCATTAAATTTTTTTTTTTTTGCTATCGGTCCAAGCTTGTTTAACACAGCTGCACGAATATCAGTATTATTAATTTCAGGATTCGCGTTTTGAAATAAATTTTTGATATGGATCCGGCTCAGGGTATCTGTTTGCTGCTTCTTGGTCATTTTCATTATCGAGAATATCATCATCACGACATAAGCAACGACAAATTTCAATAGTCTTACGAATGTCTAGATTTGATTCAAAATCTTTTCGACGACTTAAAATCAAATTTTCATTCTCATCATATATCTGAATGAATTTTAGCTCAGACAGTATTTCTGCGTCTTCGTTACGGAACGGAAAATGTAAAGATACCATCTCTCTTTTATATTCATTTAGATCTTGCGCCATATCAAATTTACGATAACGTATGATGCGTGGTTTCTTTCTGAGTGAATAACTTCCGTCGTTCTTTACTGTGTAATTTGCAACAAATTGAGCAAGTGTGACATCATTTAAATCTTGATGTCGCTTTTCATACTTGTCAAACCAATTATCACGCCAAATATTAGTTGAATCCTCTCCAATACCCATTTCGTCTAATGCCTTTTGAGTTTTCTTATTCTTTGTCGATCAACAGGCCACATTGTGGGAATAGTAGTTACAACAGTCGAACATTTTGACATTGGCTCTCGTAGAAGGTACCAAGCAGCTTCCTGACTTGTAATTTCTACGTGATTTAACATATTCACTCCAATTTTTTCTAGTAACCTCAACAATATCAAACTCAGGGTTTTCATTCATAATTTCGATAATTAAACGTTGAAGATGACTTACTCCTCTATTTGTTTTATTTACATACTCAGCAACGTAAGCAGCGCAAGAATACTCCTCCGTAATGAATTGAATATCCATGTTAGATTTAATTTTATTTAAAATGAATGGATTAAAGGAATTGTTCCATTTCTGACGTGGCTGGCGTTTAAAAATACTCTCGGTCTATTTATCCCAGCTCGTAGAATATTATGATAATGGTCATCTGAAAGTATGTTATTGTCTTTATAAAAATCATCCATGTCCAAATAATCTTTATTTTCTAGTTTCACCCTTATGCTTTTGTATTGATTGAAGTAATCGCGAAAACCAGGTTCCTCTTTTTGTATAGGTGATAATATTATTGTAGATCTAGACGGCATGAAAGGCGCCTCGAATCTACACTTCTGTGGTCCGTTTGCGCCTATTCTTTTGTAACACGTAAATGTGTGTTTGTGAGTTTGAAGTTTTATATTACCTGATGCTTCTTCAGATGAAACAGAAATTAAATTATCAATTAATGTTATCGCATCAATTTTATCGTTTCCCATGGCATCAATTGGAGCATTGTTTAACCACAATAAGATATGAGCGTGTGGACTTCCACGATGCTGAAATTCAATCCTCTTGAAGTACTCGACAACGTAATATTTTCCGAACGAACTTAATTTTTTTTCGACTGTAGGATAGACATTAAAACATTTACTAATTTATTGAAGTAAATCGCGCACGTTACTGCGTCTTCATTAATTAAAGTAGTTTTTTTCAAGGTAATGCAAGTTTTCAGCAGCTTCCGTTGAAATTTCAACTCCACTATGTTTCAATGTATATAATATTTGTGATAGATCTGTCCAACCAATTTCATTTGTACTTAATGTTAAAAAAATTGTTGGTTTACCTAGTTGCCTTATCATAGCAAAAAGATCTTTTTTACGATTCGACCAATACCATGTTGAATTCGGAATTGATCGTAAAAAGCAAGATTTGTTTCAATACAATTATTGATGTAATGTTCGTCTTCAATTTGTTGTCAGTGACCGTTGTATTTTTACCAACATGTTTAAAAGCAATCGTCAGGGAATCCCGAACTCTCAATCTCATAATTTTCATTGCTACGTATAAAAGATGATGCGGTGTCACAGCTCGTCGATCAGATCTTCGTAATTCACTTGATGCCATCATGAATGGTGTTGCTTTAATTCCTTCTCTGAATCTCCGAAATTCACCCAAATAAATTGACGGAAATGAAAGCTCTTCTGCATGTTCATCGAACAGTAAGCTCCGTGGAACATTTTGTTCTCCAGGTGCAATACAAAGATATTGTTCCTCATCCCATGACAGTGTATGTTGTTGAGCAGTTAGACTTTCTTCAATAGGTATATGTTCACTAATATCTTCTAAAGGAATTTCCGTTGAAATTGAATTATTGTCAAAAAATGATTGATCCATTTTAATTTCATACATAGTATAAAGTGGTGTAGCTAATAAAAATTGTAGCCAGGTTTTTATTGTGCGTTTATTAATTATGCCCTGCAAATAGCTTGATTTATGAATTTGTTTTCGCTTGATATGTACATTAATACAATAATCATCATCTACGTTTCGTGGTAGACTTTTAATCATTGTATCAACATCAACAGGCACATTAATGATTTGCCCTAAAATTCCATATTGACCGTTGACATGTCTTAATCTTCTGATCTGCATGAAAGGTATACGAGGTGAAATTAATCTTTCAGATAAAATATCTAGTGGTGGTAAATGACTTGGAAACTGTGGATATTTGAACCCATTATATACAGCCATTATTGGAATGTTATTTTTGTTTAATGCGTTAAGACATGTGTTGCATAAAGCAATTTTGTCGTTTGATACATGAGGAAGAATTATATTTAATATCTCTTGGTGTTGAATAGATGCATATTTAAATCTTCTTTAAACCACAATCTCTCACATACTGAGCAAACATGCCCAAACGAGTTATTGATAAATTTTTCCTTAAATTCCTTGTGAGCATTTTTTGATGCCTGTGAAAAGTAGGATAAGGTACTCGTAAATCATTATCTTGAATACGTCTCGTATTATTTGTAATATTGACATGATTCTCATCATCGATATTATTATTATTAATATTATTATTATTATTATTATTAATAATAATATTATTATCACCATTATTATTGTTATTATTATTATTAATATTATTATTATCACCATTATTATTATTATTATTATTATTATTATTATTGTTATTAGCATTAATAATATTTGATGATGTTGGAAAATCTTCAATGATGTTTTCTGAAAGGCTTGTCAATGATTTTTTTCTTGCTCTAAACTCACGAACACGTTCTGTTGAAGTTTTTTTTCTTTTAATTGGTAAAGTCGAAGTCGAAGGTTGAGAATTGTCTTGTTCTTGATGTACTTCAACTTCAACAGTGATTCGCGTCAAATCATTTGACTCTTGATTTTCTTCAGATTTTTGTCTTTTTCGAGCTCTGTAGTCACGACTACGCTCTGCTGGAGTTTTTGGTGTAGTTTCTGTAATGATGGACGATGAGATATTCAACTCTTGGCTAGCTGCATTTTTTAAAGCCTTTTTCGCTCTCTAAATTCTCGTGAACGTTCTGTTGATGTTTTAGCTGGCCGTCTAATAGATATTTTATTTTTAAGTGTTTCACACTCTTGCACCACAATTTTGGCATTGCAATCTGAAAATGAAAAGTTATTTGAAATCAATATTTAATAATAAAAATAATTAAAAAGAGAATTATTAAAATAAATTTATTTTATATTGTTTGAAAAATAATATAGTCAAATCTCAGATGTTGAATATTAAATTAAAATTTCTCGTGATTTTTTGTAAATATTAAAAATACCTAATCCAATTTAAATATATACAAAATTTTTGTAAATTAATGATAACTCTAGAAATTCCAATTTTTAAATTAAAATTTCGTCAAAAGAATTTATGAAATATTGTTATTAGTATTTTATGCACAATGATTTATTGAAATCTCAAATGACGAATTGTAAATAAAAATGCAACGTGTTTTTGTCAATATTAGAAATTATTAATTAAGTTTTGTTTTTGAATTCAAAATTTAGAAAAGCGAATTTATGAAATATTTTTATTTTATGGTAAATGATTTATTAAATTATCAAATGACGAGTGGCAAGTTGAAATACCACATGTTATTTGTAAATATTAAAACTACCTAACCTTCAAACCAATTATCATAAAAAATTGTAAATAAACAAAAAGATAACAGATATATTACTTACTTCGAATAATTGCTTGATACAGGACAACTTACAAATTTATTCACAAAGTTTTTCACAAAGTTTTTCACAAAGTTTTTATTTATAAAATTCACTTACTGTTTATTCACTGTAGAAGTGTCTAATAATATTGTAAATATTACGCTATGCGACAGAAATGCCATCTAAAGTTCTAATAATTAACTAGTAAACGAATACACAACCAATAGGGCGTGTATTCTTTCTCGATATCCCGTATTCTCTCTCTCTTGTTCAATCTTTCTCACCTCGCCCTGTCTTACTCTCTCTCTCAATCGGTCTCGATCACTCTCTCTCTCTTTCCGACACTTCCGTTGCATACCGGCGTGACGTTTCATCTGTAAAAATTTTACCCTCATGCGCTTAAAGAAGTTTCACTTCAAAAGAATGAAGATTGGTGGGATGTATATTTCCTATGGCAGGGGGTGGCTCTAGGGCCGGGGCGACAAATTCTAAGGGCGGTATTTGGATTGAATTTGAAAAATATATTGTTTTTGTTAAAAAAATGATATATTTTCTAAAATACTATTGGGTGTGAATTCAGTATTTCATTTACTGTTTTTTACTTCCTTATTTTGTATTCTGTATGTTTAATGTCAGTTTTTTAGGTTGAATTTTAAGAGTTCAAGGCGGGATTATACGTTCAATAGTGAAATTTGATTACTTTACATATTTTTCACTAATAACTTTCTCTCCATCCCGAATTGGGGTCACTACGGACATTCCTTTCACCCATACGAGGTTTGGTGTCAGCTACCCAAAAAGGAGACAGGAGCAATACAATAAGAGATTTTTGTGAATAGAGAGTCACGGGGATGTTTTATTTTAGTCTTGAGTGCTTTTACTATTAGATAAAATAAACATTTGTGATCCCCACCATCAGTAGACTCTTCCTAGAAGAAATTGGCATGCTGAAATGGACTATTTCTTCTCTTACATTTTACTCATTTAAATTAATAACAGGTAATTATATCCTTAAATTCGAATTATTTTGTATTTAACTTTATATATATATATATATATATATGATCAATCAAGCAAGTTTTTTGCATGCAATCTGATTTGCATCTGATACCAAATAGTTAAACTCTAATGTGAGATTATGAATCATTTGGATTGACATGGCATTAGTGGGAGTTATGAGCAAAATATAGGAGTTGTAATTGTTGTATTAAATATGAGAAATCGTTAAAAATTGTGGATTGAATTATTGATAGGATCCTCTTTGGTGAGTTTTTAATGATTTACGCTATTCATTTGTGAACATACTAGGTTTTTAATTTGAACTTTCTGAATTTAGATATTTTTTCTACCTATACAACTATTTTAAAAAAAAAAGGGCATCATCTTTGGTGTTCGACGGTTCACTTATATTACGCACTAAATTGTCTTAGAATTTCAATATTTTAATGTTATAATATCTTTTTCAGAATGCGATGGCGAATAGTTTAATTTTTCAAGTTTTAATGGTTTAATTTAAACCTTTTCATTTTTAAATTTTTGAGAATTGATATTTTACGATTAACTTACCAAGTTGCAATAGGGGGAAGGTTGGCACCATCAAACTAGTTTAACCCCACTTATCGGTCCTAAGTCCGAGGTTGCACTTGGATATTTTACACATTTTTATTTTATAATTTTTAGTTTTGTTTGAAAATGCTGAAATTTTATTTTCTATATTCGCCATTGATATTTTGAAATGGTAGTTAGTATTATAGGATTCATATAATTTCAATTTTTTTAATTGATTATTAAGTTGGGATTGATTTATATATATTTAAATATATATATATATATATATATATATATATATATATATATATATATACATATAAATAAAAATGAAGTGTCTGTTTGTAATTTGAAATTAACAGCTTTTTACTTAATGCATTTAAAAGTATATACGGTACTTATATGAAAAAAAAAAATCAATTTTTAAAATTTTTGTCTGTCTATCTGTCTTTCTGTCAGTCTGTTCGTCCCGGCTAATCTGTGAAACGGCTGGACCAATTTGACGAAACTTTCACTGGCAGATAGCTAATGTTATAAGGAATAACTCTGGCCACTTTTTTATTATTGAAAAAAAAAAAATTAGGTTCCACTGAAAATGAAATTAAAACCAATGAAATGGTGAACAATATCCGTTTCTAATAAGGATTGTTTATTTCAGTAGGGATTATTTTTATTCAATAGGGGATTACTTTTATTCAATAGGGATTGTTTATTTTCCGAGCTTTCTGTCTCAACGTTTCTAGAAGTTATATCAAACTTTTTTGTTTGATAAGGTTACTGAGACTCGCGATATTTCCGTTGTTGCAAAATGAA